>WYDF02019628.1:0-13258 GCA_009867245.2 Adranes taylori | reverse complement strand
GGAAAAATAAGGAAAAAAAATTGTGGGTTTCTAAACCGCTCAATCGATTTCGATCAAATTTTCAGGAATACTTTAGCATAGCATAGGAGTTAGCATAGCATCATGTTTGGTGTAGATCGGGAATACGGGAACACAAAAATTTGGGACACATATTATGGAAATTTTTACACGACGTGGCATTTGAATATGCGCTTGCTTTTATTTACTTAAAATGGGAACCCGGGACCACGGGAATATGGTAAGGCATATTCTTGAAATGTTGTTAAACCATATCCATGATCTCGGGAAAGCCGCGGCCGCAGGTCGTGGTAATTAGGGCTATAATGCGGGAACACTGGTATACGGGAACACATATACTTGAAATTTTGTTAGGCATATCGCTGGTGTTGGCGAAGTCGCGACTATGGCGATTAGGTCATATCGCTGGCCGCGCCAAAACTGCGGCCGTATTGCTGGAAAACTGGAATACGGGAACACATATTTTTGAAATCAGATCAAACAATATCAATATTTCGAATCAGATCAAATCGAAGTAAATCAGATCAAACCAGTTCAAATCAGATCAAATCAAAACAAATCAAGTCAAATTAGATCAAATCAGATCAACTCTGTTCAAATATCATCAAATCTGATCAAATAAGATCAAACCAGATCAAATCAGTTCGAATCAGATCAAATCAATTCAAATCTGATCAAATCAAATCAGATTAAATCGGTTCAAATCAGTTCAAATTAGATCAAATCAGTTCAAATTAGATCCAAATTAGATCCAATTAATTCAAATTACATCAAATCTGTTCAAATCAGATCAAATATGTTCAAATTCTATCTAATCAGGTCAAATCTAATCAGTACATCCGCTGATTAAACAACTGATAAAACTATAGTATGCAAGGCGTCCGCCCTGACGCCTTGCACGGCAGACTGATATTTCAGAAATTAGTTAAAAAAAGAGTCAAGAGCTATCTTAGGCTATGGCAAATCGGACTGCGCCGTAGGTAAATACTGGGAAAGAGTGAGTCAAGAGCGGCCACAGACCGCTGCAACGTGGACAGAGAAGGAGAAGGCGAGGTATCCATGGGTTAGACTAATGTTGTTTAGTTTACCCTAAACACTATTGTGCTAATTGAATTTAATAGGCGACTGAAAAGCTGTCAGTCAAAATTAATAGGTTCAACTTTGGTTTTATGCAAAATTTAACAAAACGTAGGACTTCCAGTATATGAAAGATGGGGTGGCGATCACGTCCACGATTTTTTCATTATTTACTAAAGTAGTAGATGAATTACAAAATTGATAATTTCTTAATTATTTTAGTTCGTTGTACCTTCGTCCACTAAAATGATGATGTCCGAAAATATGCCCTACCGTTTCAGACAGAACACCGATTTTCTCTATTTGAGTGGTTGTTTAGAGCCTGATTCTTGTTTGGTTATTACTGGAAATCCCAGAAATCATTTAGAACATCAGTCTTATATATTTCTTAGAAATAATGATCATGAAACCGAATTATGGGATGGACCATGTACTCTACCAGCATATGCTTCTGATTTCTTCGGCGTCGATAAAGCTTATTATATAAAGGAATTGCCAGAATTTTTAAGTGGACTATCAAATACTAATAAAACAAAATTATGGTACGTAAAACTAGATGTATTTATAATATTTATTAATGTAAGGTATTTATCCAAACAAATTAAATATAACAAAAATATGTGCGGGTTTTGATGAACAGTGAACAGGCCTTGGTTACTAGAGAGTAACTTACCATTTGTATGGAACAAATCGTTTCAGTTAAGGGTCAGGTCTATATCATTATGCTTAATCCAGGATGCGCCAAAAAGCCAGAAATGCAAACTATAATTTGTGTTCAAGAATTATGAAATTAATTCTAATTAGTTTTACAGGGAAATATAGTAATCCTGCTTTTTGTAACATGAAAATATTTCATCATTAATCGTTTAGTTATGAGCGTATTATAAAGCCGGTCCCAGATAATGTGTGTATTTAGCGAACATTCTTCATTGTGCTCATTTATGGGAGGTAAACTTCAGCCAAAATTCGTTATACCGGTTCCAGACGATGTGTGTATTCGGCGAATACACGCTTACCACACACATCTGTCAAATGCATATGCAAAGTCGAATGCATTCGTGCGAACGAATACATTCCTTTGATTCGTGCTAATTTACCGACAATCGACGGGAACATTACGCATAACGTATGTTGGCCATAGTTCACCTCCCACACGTTATGCGAATGAGCGCATAGGACGAATGTTGACCAAATACACGCATCGTCTGTGACGGGCTTTATGCGTAATGTTCCCGTCTATTGTTGGTAAACTAGCACGAATAAAAGGAACGCATACATTCATACGTATGCATTCGACTTGACGTATGCATTTGACAAATGTGTGTGGTTGACGTGTATTCGCCCGAATACACGTACCGTGTGGGAAATTCTTGTATTTTTTTTTTGTTATAAACGCAGGTACGATTTTGTTAATCCAGTGCTACCATTTATAAACCGCTATATTAGAGATTATGTTAAAAATGGTCGTAATGTTTTTTGGGAGCAACCCAAACAATTGATGCATCGAATACGAGTAATTAAATCACCAGCCGAAATAAAATTATTGCAAAAGGCCGCCATGATAGCTTCTAAAGCTATAACTAAATGTATGAAATCTACACAACCAGGTAATTAAAATAAGATTGTACTTAATTCAAAAGTAAAATTTTGTTATACTAAATAAACGAAAGCTGTATAATTTTTTTAAGTACACCTCTATGATGCGAAATTATTAACTTTATGTCCTTTATCAATTTTACGTAGTACAAATAAGTACATTTATATATAATTTATGTGACATATTTTAGAGTTTCTTTGAATTATCATAGTACGCAGAGTTTCATAGTACGCCATTTATATTCACACTACTGTAAAATGTTTGTACTTAAATGAAAGAGAGTTTAATAAAGAACAATTTAGCTCAAACTAATAGAAATATTTATTTCAATAGTGTAAGATATCTAAATTTTTCAAACGCTGCTTTGTGGATGCATGTGT
The DNA here is from genome assembly GCA_009867245.2 of Adranes taylori. Lineage (NCBI taxonomy): Eukaryota > Metazoa > Arthropoda > Insecta > Coleoptera > Staphylinidae > Adranes > Adranes taylori. The sequence continues at coordinate 10,186 of WYDF02019628.1, read as the reverse complement.
TGTTATACCTTGCGCACACCTTTCTTGCGAATTGAAAAAGATTTAAATGTGATGTTTAAATACGATTGTTTAAATTAATTTTGATGTTTATTTAAATGCGAGTTTTATATGGCGCGGAAAGTGCTTGTAGCGATTTCAAATCTTGATACTAGTAACTGCACTGATTCTGATGGGGTTAGTCCAGTATTTGTTAAGAACTGTATTTACTCACTAGCGAGGCTGTTGTATATTCTTTTTTACTATTCTCTTTATACTATTACATTTCCTGAAATTTGGAAGCACAGTTTCGTGTTTCCTATATTTAAAAGTGGTGATTGGATTAACATAGAAAATTACAGAAGAATAACTATTTCCTCCACTTTTCCCAAAATCTTTGATTATTTATTTACTAAATCATTGATCTGGGTAACAAAAATTATAATATCAGAAAAGAACATGGTTTCACATGTGGCAGATCTGTAGAAACAAATTGTTGTCCAAATTATATCTTAAATGTTTTTGAGACATATAGACATAGATGCTTTTGTTAATTGGTGTCACATAAGTTATTACACTTGAATATTGATAAATGTGCTGCAATAGCATTCAGTAGAAAAAATCAATAATTAAACCTAAGATTGTGGTATTGTGATTTATCATCGTTTGATTTTACTAAACATATGCACGGTATTACAAATAAAAGTTTAAATCGCCTAGGATTTATCACTAGTTTCGCGGAGATGTTTAGTCCGTTTTTATTTAGTTTTATTTAGTCTTGAGTTAGGCCTATTCTGGAAAGTTCATGTACATTATGGTCTCCACATCGGAAATTTGAAATAGATTCGTTGAACAGGTTGGAAGTATATTTTTAAATAAGAGTCTTTCGCTTAGAATAAATTATGCGGATTTGCATTTCTTGTACAATCTAGTAAATGAAATTGCTTATAAACCTTCCCTTATTTCTGGAATTCACTTCAAAATACCTCTCAGAAACACTAGAAATAGATCTTTAGGAATGGAACGTTACTGCGCTACGAATTATACATTATTGTGCTACGTGCTACCAGCTATTGAACCTGGCCATGTCGGACCATATTGGTATATTACTCAAATTGAAAATAAGCCCTCAAGAGGACACAATTGAAAGCAATATAATTGTCGTAAAATAATATTCTACAACTTACTTAATCTTGTAAATTGGGACCAAACTCTAGGCAGGCATAAATGCACAGGATAAATTCAAAAGATTTCATGACATATTCATAAATAACTGTTACGCAGCATTTCCGAAGAAAAAAGCATAACATCTATATTATCGAAAAGTAATAAAATTGAATGGTTCACCCTTGAATATGAAAATATGAGAGGAATACTGCATCTTATAAGAGACGCTTATGATAAAGCTAAAACTGAAGTACTTAAACTTGAATATCAAAAGTATAAATACAAATATTATGACGCCATGAAAAATGCTAAGCTAATTACAAATACTAGTAATGAAATAAAATTTATGTAGCATGTAATAAATTCCAAAAGAAGCACCTTAAGGACTGCGTTTAAATTCAGGGAAGTATCAGTAAACGACGTGCGCAGTGCAATATTTCATATTTAACTAAGTAAATCTTGTCATGTTTACGGATTGAACATACATATGGTGAGGTGTGTAATTAATCAAATAATGAAATTTTTCTCCTTGTTAATAAATCAGTGCATACGAGAAGGAATATCTCCAAATATTCTTAAGAAATCAATATCACTCCGATTCATATAAAGGGACCAATTATAGACCAATATACATTGTGCCAACATTTTCAAAAATGTTCGAAAAAATCATGAACAAAAAACCTTGAAATGTTCGAAAAAATCTTCGAGAATAATAACATGTTTGCAAGAAAACAATTTGGATTTAGGCCAGGTTCTGGAATCACTGAGGAATTGCTGAAACTTGTGCAAACTGCATCGAAATTTTTTCGGAATAAAGGAGCTTGTGGAATCTTCTTACATCTAACAAAAGCATTCAATTGCGTTTCACATGAGATACTGATAAACAAACTAATTAAGTACAATGTCGAAAGTAAAAGCTTTAGTTTGATACATAGTTTGATACAATCCAACTTATCGGACCAAGAACAGTGTGTGAAGTTTGACGGGAAGTATCGTAGGAGCGCTATATAGAGCTTGGAATACCCCAGGATTCCATATTGGGTTCGCTGTTATTCTTAGAGTTCATAAATGATCTCCCCAGATATGTTGTTGGCGCAGAATCCATTCTATTTGCTGACGACACAACGATTCTGACAAAGTCATATACGATATCCGCAGCGTGTAACAAAAGCAGGGAGGCAATGGCCTATACAGAAGATTGTGATTCAAATAAGATAACATAAAATAGTACGAAATGTACGACACTGATTTTTACCATAAAAAAGGATTTGCCGGAAATTTCAGTTGCTTACAATACTAAATTCCTGTGACTAATTCTAGACGACTCCCTATTATGCTCTGAACAAGGTCATTACTTAGCTAAGTAAGTTCTATCTTTCTTCTACGTAACCTTACAGGTACTGTGTCTGAAGCAACGCGAAAAACAGCTTACTATATGTGTCATAGCCATCTCAGTTATGGTGTACTGTTTTGGGGGCATTCATCAATCAAACACCGTCTTTTTGTTCTTCAGAGAAAAGCTAAGAGATATGAATCGTTGCAAATCTCGGATTTCATGATGATTGTAGGCAAACATTTATTTAATCAAAAATTTTTACATTGCCTTCTCTCTACATTCTAGAATGTGTGTTACTGGTTCAAAAATTTGGAAAGTTATCCAGAACATAAACATAATTTCAACACTAGATATAAAACAAATATTGCGTTAACAAGCAACATATTATTCGGAACGCAAAATCGTACAAGGTACTGGGTCATTAAATTCTACAATCATCTTGCCCAACGAGTCAAATGTCTTGGCTTCAGTGAGTTTAAAAAACGTCAAGAAATTCCTTCTACGAAAAGCGTTTCATGTTCATACAGAATTTCTAAATTCAAAGGAGTAGTCTAACATGAATTGGTTCGCATGAGGGCTGAAGAGTCCTGATCATTGGTTGTACAATAGAATGAGATCAAATATGTCATACTTGCACATTATTATTATTATCCATATGACTAATACTGTTACTATTGTATATTATATTATTTGTGACCTATGTAACTTGTGATTAGCACCAATAAAAGATTTGATTTGATATATGCACTATAGCCCTGTTCCACGTATTTTATTACTACAATAGTCTGCCTGTTGATATTAACATTTTAAATCTTCATTCAATTAAATTCAACTGTTCCATAAAATTATATATTATTTAATCTTAACTTTATAGATAGCTTTGCTGATACTGATATTATTCTCCAACATCTTATTCATTTGAGCAGAATTATATTGTTAATTCGGGGTGAGCCCGTGAATAAATAAATAAAATCCTCTGACTATTGATTTAGGTGTGAATGAACGTCAGTTATTCGGACTCCTAGAATATGAATGTAAATTAGGCGGAGCAGAATGTTTAGGTTATCCGCCCGTAGTTGCAGGTCACGATAGAACGACGATTATTCATTATGCAGACAATAACCAAGTTTTGAATGGTGGTGAGTTGGTATTAGTAGATGCTGGTAAGTAACACTATGAATAGTGTAAATTACTTGCAAGTAATACAAAGAACAAACGAAAAGCTTTGGGATCCTAATTAGACAGATTTCTTGGGTTAAATTCGTTATACTATCATTAACTTCGAAATTATTGTATACACAAGTAACATTATTTTTTTGAATCTGTTAAAAGCGTCGTGTACCAGTACATATAAGTTTATCCTACCTGAACTTATTAAGAGTTATGTCTTAAGTTGTTCTAATTGTTGTGTTTAGTCTGTGTTCTTCGGCTAGGACGTTTGTCTTCTTCAGAGTCCTCGTTTCATACTGATTTTTGCTTAAATAATCAGATACAATAGGTGTATCTTTCTAAATGTCTGTACACGCCCAAAATAGCATAGTTACTTTCCTTCACTGTATCTATAGTTCTCAATAAATTTTTTACTTACAAATTCTTCATATCTTTAGAGAATTTTCTGACATTCAAGTTTAGGGCATAATTGAAGACCAAGACCCTCTACTCTAAGGTCGTTTTTTTCGGCTCAACCAACTCGCGGCTTTCATGAGTGCGCACTACCAAGTGTAACATGACGGACTAAGTGTAAGTTGACGGACTTATCAACAATATGATGCTTAATTTTATGGTTCTTAATAATAATTTTTACATTTAATTTTATATTTAGAGCGCATGTCTTCAGAATAAGCTTTGAAAAACAGCGGTAATAATATGCACACAATACAATGACCTTCCTTGTTCCATTTCCTATACTTAAATGGAACAAGGAAGGTCTTTTTTCCCAGTGCAGACTTGCTACGAAGCTTTGCAATACAGATTTATCAATACCAGGTGTTTTTAGTAATTTAATCACTTTATCTTGCATTACCTCATCTATGACACATATGGCGACGTCGCAGTTTATATCCTGGCGTCGCTAATTTAATATTTGGATTCTAAAAAGTGCTTCTCTTGTACAGTTTTTTAGGAATCCATACTAAATCTCCCAACTATATTTTTCTATCTTGGGACAGATAAATGTCCGATTTATCAGACTTATGATACCATGAACACTACTTCTTACTACCTGTTTTTGTGGATATCGACGGATGTCGATTTCAAACAATTGGAGGGATTAGTCTTCTCTTGTGCCGCTGTACTTGTTAAACGTTTGCTATCATCATGACAATAAGTCGCTGGAATATAATGACTAAATTATTCAATAAATTACGTAATCCTATTTTAGGTTGTGAATATTATGGTTATAATAGCGATATAAGTAGAACATGGCCAGTTGATGGACAATTTTCCTCAGAACAAAGAGAATGCTATGAAATGGTGTTGTCAGTACAACAAGAATTATTGCGAATGCTTGAAAACTTTCCGAATTTAAATGAACTTTTCGATCAAATGTGTTTACAACTGGGTAGAAAATTACAAGTGGGCGGTTTTATTCCTAAATATTTGAATGCGCACGAATTACTGAAGGTAATTAAATAAATCATCATCTTGAAATATGAAATGTACAGGAAAATTTGTTACATTTATTTATTGATTCTAAAAGCCAGAATAAAATTTTTAACATAACTATAAACTTGGAGAAATTAAATAGTGTCATTGAATTGGCAGGGGCTAAAACTAGACGTAAAATTTTGAATAAGTTAATTCTTTCTTGATGCAACAATTAATTAAATGATCTAATTACAAAAAAAAAAATCAAAAGTCTTGGAAATTTATGTAAATAATTATGTTTTACAACTCAGAACCGATATATTTTTCACAGAAGCGTATTGAGAATACATATTGTGTTATGAATAATTGAAAAAGTTTAATAATAGAGTACTCGGTACTTGGGCGATTTTTCTAATCGTAGTTGAACAATTATAATAATCGAGGACTCTGTATTCGATTATTAATAGAAAATTATAACTATTGGAATGGAAAATTTAAGTTTTACGCTGACACGAGGTAATGGGCTAACGAGGTAATGGAATAAGAGGTTAGTAGCAAAAAGACTGCAGCAAACATAATGAAGAAATTAACCGATTTTCACTGTTTGAGTTTGTATCAGAAGAATATTTTTTCTAGTGAATATCTAGAATAGCTGATTGATGTGTATTTACATTTTAGTTAACTACAGTAAAATAATTTCGAATAGAATTTGCAGAAATTGCAAGCACTGTTTGCACAAAATTTCAAATTGTCGACAAAATGTATTCGTTGGCATGATACATCATGTACTGGTGTTCTAGCATACACAGTATTAGTGAAACCATATTATATGCTGCTTGGTAATGATGGGAAAGATCTTACATTGTCAAATGCAGGGAGGCAAGCTATTAAAAGTAACCTGTTTTGGAATCCCTTTGGTTATGCGTTCGACTCCAACCTTGGGTCTGTCCAACAAAAATTGCTTAATGTACCTCCACTTGGTAGTGCATTACATTTAGCGGTCTTGCTTATCGAATTAGAAGAACCGTATTTCATTGACTTTTAAAGGAAGGAGTAACATATTATGAATATTTTAAATAAGGATAGCATTCTATGGATCTCATTAGCAGCTTTGTTCAAGATGTGTGGCGCCATTTCTCCCATTATTATAAGGGATCATCAGCATGCTGTTTATTGGGAGCATCACGGCTTTGAAAACCGATACTCATTACGCCACAAGCTGGCTGTTGATAGAAATGAACATTCGTATTATGAATTATTAGTTTTTGAATGCAACCAGCTTTACATGTAGTAGTTGATGTTCTTAATGTTGCATACCGATCGTTGTTGATATAGGTATTACCCATCTTATATGAAAAGTAGGTAAGATTAAGGCAAAATTGTACCAATATATTAAGTGCAATGAAAATGTCTATAGTCATTGGAACCCCTAACCACCCTATTTTCTCTCGTTCATGCAGCCATAGGAACCACATACCGATTTAATAAAGAGAAAATGGAAGTGAAGCTGCTTTTTATGCAACTTTTTCTTGAACAAGTCGCTGTTTTAAGATATTTGTTGATGTTATTGACATTACGTATGTATTAAAAATAATATCTATGTTTGCTTGCATAAAAAGCAGATTCACTTCCATTTACTCTTTATACAATGGTAGTTAACAACATTTTACACATGTGCTATGAAAGTAAACAAACATTTACTCAGTTCAAATCTGATCTAAGCCGGATCGTAATTCATGATTTGCTCATAGAGTTAAAGGACGTGACATCTCCAAGAAACTTATTCAGAATAAATACGGACAATAAAGTAGTACACAACCTGAAAATAAAGTAAAGAAGAAGTCTGAGAATACCTGAAAAAAACTTGCTTATGGTATATCCAGCACATGAATCAAACAGGAGTGAATTAGGAAGGGATCCTTAGCTTCATTTGTCAAATACAACATCCATGAAATAAATAAAATGTTTTATAGAAAACTCTCAAGCGACTAACAAATATTTGGTAAGGATGTGAAGAGAACAGCAAGAAACCCTTAACGAGACGATAAAAAAAGACTAGATCAAATAAAAATGTATCCATGTAATAAATAAAATGTTGTAATAACATAAAAATGTATCAATTTTATTTAAAGAGTGGAGAACCAAAAAACGGCATACGACGCACGCGGCATAATAGTTTTTGAACAAAACAATGTACCAAAAGAAGATTGGCCGTTTTTTTAATTATGAAGAAACCGCATTTTTTTATTTTTTTTTAATCAGAATTCTTAGATCGAATAGAATATAACTCTTTATATACATACAATATATAATTACAATAGCAAACGTCAGTAATAGGTAATAGTAAAATCACTTGGTACATTACAAATTTTAGTATAATACAATCATTACGACAATAAATAAATAATTAAGTTATATAACCTGAAAGTCAGAAATTGTGTGGTTCAGAAATTCAGTCCAGCCGTACAGAGGTTTGGATTTAAAAATATTGCAATACGTTTTCTAAATTTCTTAAATGGAAGGGACTAAGTGGGAGTTTATTAAACCACTTAAAACAAATTATGTTAGGACCATTATAAGATCGTTTTAGGCAATACAAGTCCGGGAGAGAATTAAAAGCAAATCTAGTGCTGTAGCCATGTATATCCCCATGCACATTGTATTTGTGATTATTCTTTTTTGCGAACAACAAACAGTGCAGAATAAATATGCAAAAAAAGTTAGCACTTTCAGATTTCGGAAGACCTCCCTGCAGTCGTCCCTATACGGAATATTACCCAAGATACGAATTGCTCTACGATGGAGTGCAAAAATTCTGGAGTCTTGAAAGGAGTGATCCCATGCCAAGATTCCATAAGTCATTAATGAGTAGCAAACTCCATAGTATGTCGTGAGAAAAGTTCTACTATAAACACATGAAGCTAGATTCCTCAGTAAAAATATGTTACTATTGAGTTTATCTCCGAGAGCATCTACATGCTTGTTCCATACCAACTTGTGGTCCACGTGTATACCCAAAATGTTCCCGTAATTAGGATTGTCATGGAGCAGATTCTTATTTAAACTGAACACCATACGCACTGTTCTTTTATTATTCACATGTAGTCTGTTAATCGAAAACTAATCTTGAGTCTTGGATCATGCTGTTTCACCTCTCTCACTAGCTTCATTTGGGGTCAAACTATGGGACATGATTGTCGTATCAACCGCAAAATGCAAATAATTTGCACCGGTCTGCATGAGGATGTTCTCGAAATCATTTATATAGATTAAGAATGACACTGGTCCCAATACAGAACCCTGTGGTACTCCGTTGACTCCAGTTATAAGGAACAATTTATAACCTCAATTTAGAACAATTTATAGAAGCCCTTGTGATTTACTTTCCAATGAACCACATGTGATGGGTCTAGATCATTTCAAAGATATGACCCTTAATAAAAATATGGGGACCGGGGGATTTATGGGTAGGCGGGGGATTCAGGGGTTAGACTAATGTTGTTTAGTTTACTCTAAACACTAATTGAATTTAATAGACGACTTAAAAGGTGACAGTCAAAACTAAAAGGTTCAATTTTTGTTTTATGCAAGATGTAAGAAAACGTAGGACTTCCAGTATATGAAAGATGGGGTGGCGATCACGTCGACGAATTTTTATGGGATATAGAAAGTTAACCTACAGAACCTTTTAGTTTTCGTGTATTCTTTTGATTTTTTCTTTTTCGTTTTAGCTTGCCTATTCGTTTTGTCCACATCATGTATCTCATCATTTGGGAATGGATGTTCATGATACGCACATGTATCCAAAGGACGCGCCTTTAAAACCGGGAATGGTAATTACATTGGAACCAGGTAAGTCGAACGTTACTTCAACTCTTCTGAAAGTATAATTTTAATGTAATATTCATTTATTTAATTTGAATCAGATTTAAGAATCTTTATTCGTGTTGTACATTGTAAATCTTCAATATTATTCTGAATGTTATTATTATACACCGTGATATTAAAATATTAATTGCAACATATTATTCAAAAAATATTATAAATTGGAAAAAATGATTAAAAATTGCACATTTTGGAAATTATGTACAATAACGCGCTTTATTTGTGCAATGTTTAAGACCGGAAGAAAATTTTAGAAGATGAAATGATAGAGATATTTTTAAGACATTTAACAAACTATTAAGATAAAAAGTGTGCCACGACAACAAACATATACAAAATTATTTAATAACAACCAAATAGATTCCTAAATTTTGCGTTAGGAACTATCTATGATAATAAAAACTAATCATCAACGAATTCTTTATTTTCAAAACAGAATATATGATTCTTCACGATTTAGAGAGTAAGAAAATATCGTTTAGACCCATATAGGGGGAGAGTTCCTAAAAGATTTGTACGATATCTCTAGTTCAGACTATACGGAAAATATCCTCTCTGCATATCTGTTACAACCATTTCTACCTCTTTTTCTTCCTCAAATACCCTGGCTTACTAAAGCATTGCCAATAAAAAACATTTTCTGTACCCTCTAGAATTGCTGAAGATTCCAATTTCAAATGTCTCTAGCCTCTTACATACATTCTTCATGACGTTAAATCTCACTTATCATGTATTGACATCCAATTAACTTGAATGACTGATTACTCTTCTATTACTATTTCGTTTCCAATCGAGCAGTTTAAGTTTATTTTAATTTTATTGACGAGTAGCTGTTTCCTCTTTTTTACATTAAGTTTGAGACCTATATGACGTTAAGACTTTTTTTGGAAGTAGCCAAAAGAACTGTATCATCTGAGTACGTAAGATTGTTTATCTAAAAGTGGGTTTAACTGATAAACCACAACACTGTTCCTTTTGTTTATAAGATCATCTTTATTATTATACATATAACCTATATTAACTTATTTAACAAAATCATTACAATACATAATATTACACTAAAACAAAAATATATCCCCCCTCTGGATATTACCCATCATTTCACACTTCCTTTCCATTTGCTACTTCCTCTCTTTCTTATCTTCTCTACCCTTCCCTTTCCTTTATTTTTTCTTTAATGGTTTCTACACCCCCTCCCCCCCCCCCCCCCCCTCCCCCCCCACCCCATCCTCCTCC
>WYDF02019617.1:0-13258 GCA_009867245.2 Adranes taylori | reverse complement strand
CCGGTGGGCACAAGCACAAAAACCCCAAAAGCCAAAACCCCGAGGAGGGGCGGGGGGGGGGGGGGGGCGTTACGAAGCCAAGAAACCGAGGGGACGACGTATACTCAAATTGGAGGATAACCTCAAGGTTGCGTCGCTCAAGAGAGGAGCAGACTGGACCTGGGTCAGGGCCCAAGGAAGGTCTGACTTGCTTTCATCAAAACCTCTACATCATAAAAGATAGAAGCGGACGGCAAAGTAAGTAAGTAAAAACAGTAGGTGCATTATCAATGAGCATGATTTTTTCTGTTTTCCTATCTGAGGATTTTTCTCCAAAAACATTATTGGAACAATTTGCCACGCATTTTCGGAACAATATATTTTCGGAAATCGATTAAACCAGAATTTTAAGTCTATAGTCGCATAAAGGTCTTTGAGGTTGTGGACCGTATAAGTCTTTTACATACATGTTAACAACATAATATGTAGAAGTTTCTATCGGGCAATTGATTTCATAAATTTATTAATTTAACATTAATGTAATATAAATCGCCAAATAAATTAATTTATTGAAACAATCCCGCCAAAACTTGTAAAAAGAGAACGAGAAAACGAACAGAATATAAAGCGCTAGATGTTTATAAAAGAGGCCATTAATGTCAACCATCGTATGTGTCTTCGACCCATTTTATGAGTTTGTTCTAGTTTACTTAGCTATGCGGCTTTTAGCTAGAATTTTTATATTTTTACTTTGCGATTTTTGAAGACAGGATTTATATTTGTTTTCGCGATCAACAGGAACTGGAACAAAGAATTTTGTGACTTCATCGGTTCTTCTAACCGTCAGATTTTATAAGTTTGGGATTCCACAATTTCTAGGCATTTTTCTAATCAAAGCGGAGAATTTTCAATGAAGCGATACAATTTTCGCCTTAATTATTTTAACGATCTTAGCAAACTTCTAGCAAACGATCTTTTATGGGTTTTTGGTTTTTCTATCTGGTCGCGTAGAGCCATCACCTCATACGATACGCAAGGAGTGTATCACCGCCAAAATTCGAATATAAATTACCAACACAGTCTAATATCGAGGAGATGTAATTTTGAAGTAGAATCTTTGTTATTGCAGCTAGCATTTACCGCACATCTATAGGTCACAATTTGCAATTACGGGATTAGACCTATCTTCTCGTCAGCAAACGATTATCTCGACCTTAAGAATAATTTGCTCCGAGTAGCGCAATAGTCAATATTAAGCAACACAGTATCACTCTAAATAATACATGATGCTTATGTCTTTAACTTAATTTTTCTTTTCTTATTCTCGTATTCTGATAACTCCTTACTTCCGCCTACTCCGCCCTCATAACTGTTTCTTCAATGCAAATAAGAGTGGGGCGCCGTCAAAAAAGGTGACAGAGAAGCAGCTCTATACCAACGAATCAACACCACCAAGCCAAGAAGAAAATTGGTCAGCAACAAGGTGTCGAGAATTTATCTTGCCCAGAGACGAGCCGAGCCGTAAGAACTCGTTCATAACTATCCTCAGGATTGAACAACAATTATAACAAATCAATTTATACTCCGTTTCCAATTCTTTCATTCATTTATTGGATTGAATCATTTGGCGCCCAACGTGAAGCAACATAATTTGGTATTGGTAGAACGGTAGTGAAGGATGGCATGCACGTTCAGCTCCAAAACCTTTCAACTGGAATATATAAGTCAGCAGGAAATATGATTGTATATTGAATTTTTAGTTTTAAACGCAGCGTTTGATAAGGAAATTCGAGCGAGGTTGTGGGAGAGAATGGAAAATGCGAATATAGATCGGAATTTATGTGAGATAATAAAGGGGATGTATGAAGGAACTATGCAGAGTAGTTTGAAGTGGAAAAAGGGGTAAGGGACGTATTCCCAATGATTAAAACATTATTTAATACAATGGATTCGAAATTAATATACAAGTATTATTTGCGCCTCTGTATATTAATTTCAAATCCATTGTGTTGAATTATACACGATTCTGAGTTGTACTCATTAAATTATTCATTGACATTATTTAATATTTATTTCTCCAAGTGTTTCAAGCTTACTTATCTTAATCAATTTAGTTCTAAAATCTCAGATCTATTCAAAGAATTTAATATTATGATTGCTTTCTATTACTTTCAATGTAGACAAACCTGTCAATAGTGCCAGTCAATCTGAAATGTAGGGTATGTGTACTTAGTTGTGGCTCGTGTTCTGTTAGTTATATCGGTATGACTTCTCGTTCTTGTTTAGCACGTTTCAAAGAACACTCGGACTGTATTAGACTGGAACATTCCCACTTAGCTGAACATGTTCTAGATCAAAAACATAGTTTTTCTGTAGTTCGCATCTATTGAAAAATATTGGATGTTTTACAACAAAACATTAGCAAAATTTTAGAATAGATGCTTTACTCTTTCAAAAACTATTGGTAACAAAGTATGTAGTAACAGTATGTAAAAGTATGTATGTAATGTAGTGTATGTAAGTATGTAAGTATGTAGTGATTGGGAATCATGCTTTGCGGGAAGAACTGAAGGAGTTGAAGTAATGAAGGAAACATATAACTTATTAGAAAATAATAGAGCATAATGTGTTGCTTTTAATTCTTCTATAGTAATTATTGAAGGCATTTCATGTTCAACGCAACGTGATGATATTATTATTTGTGTATTATGAACTTCTTATTAATGCAATTAATAAAATAAATCAAGACTTGAATAAAAATGACCTACTGATTTGTTCAGTTACATCAAAAAAAATCCTAAACTAGGTACTTACAGATTTTGCTGCTTTACACAAACTATTTATTTACTATTTTAGAGTAACGCACCATTATCTTAATGATTTATTTATTCATATTTTAGCTTTACCTTGATCAAAAAACCTGTTACTAATAAAACTCGATTTTACTTTATTCATCAAAATTATACTCAAGTTTATCTGAATTATTCCCAAAAATATTAATGCTAAATACCGTGAATACGCCGAAAAAGACGAATACATAATAAAATACTTCATAAATTTATGATCACACTTAAAATAAAGTCAATTAGACATGACTTTATTTTTATTTAATTATTAATCTCGTGTTATTTTATTCCGGATTATTATTTCGCTACTTAGTTGGGCATTACCACCTGGGGCGTACACGATGTTTACTATCCCTCTAATAGAACTGGACATTATTTTATACGTACTGATCCCATTCCACATACGATATGCATAACTTCTTGTTGTTAGAGGATTTAATTCTATTAAAACAGAGTCGTGGTTATGATATTATTTTCTTTACATAAGGACTATACGGCTTTTATTTTATTTTTTTTGTAACACAATGCATGAGTTCAGGGATAGCACAAAGTAATCTCTTTCATTAAAATAAGGGGTTATAAAGAAGAAAATCAAAAGACTCCTCAGAAGTTAAGTGTGACTTGTGTAATACTTAGCTATTAATTCCTTTTCCTCATTTATTTTGGATAACCTGATGAAGAAACCAGATCGACTTTATAATTGTACCAAAAAGATTTAGAAACACAATTACATCGGTGAAAACCTATCCCCGATCTGACTCTCAATCGAATCATAACCCAGTGGTAGGTAAACTCGAAATAAAAGTAATCAAATGGAAAAATCTTGGAAAAATCTCAAATGGAAAAATCTCTTTTACCTACTTTATAATAATCCACAATTATGTTACTATGCATTTTAACAAACGCCTCCCTCTTTATTACAACCATACCTCTCACCTCCTCATCCAGTCCATATATTATTACGTTTAGTTTCTTCTCTTCGCGTTGTCTATCGTGAAACTTGCTTTCCAATTCTCTGACTCTACATTCCCACCATCTCTTCATTATGATGGTGGGGGAAAAAGCTGGGGTGGAAAAAATCAACAGTTTGTCAGGTGTATATGGGAAGGTAAATTTGAAGACTCTGTGAAAATGAGAATCTATAATGATGTATAGGGCTAAAATGTGGATAGTATGTGAAGGAGATGAGGTTAGAATGACTTCAAGTAATGTTTGGACAGGAAGGTAAAGCGATTAAGGCGATAAGGTAAATTTAAAGAGAAATAATGAAAGGGGAAGGAAATAAGCGATATTAAGAAAAAACTGAGTTCAATGTACTCCCTCCTACATATTGCATTGCTTAGTTTAGTTATTTTTGTTAGCTAGTTAAGAATATGTATGTTTTATATAAAGAATCATTAGTTTTGTTATATATAATTTACTGAAGGTATTGATGCCAATTAAGGTTACTAGATAAGATTGCTTCGTAATCAGCTAAAGATATGGTTGGCTACTAAAAAGTTTAGTAAACTATATCTTTTACAACCCTCAACCTGCGAACATCATCGAAATCTTCAACCCTTTTATTTCTGGAGCAGTTTATTTTGAACGCAACGAGTGGTAACTATTTTAGCTGATTAAAAATTTCCAGAGGGTCATTCGTGTTATTCAGTTCCAACAGCAACACACACACACACCCACACAAACTGTTGCCTATAAGCGCATTCAGGCCGTCTTCATATACTTAACCATTATAATTTATCGGTCCATTTTTATTTTTTTCCGGACTTGAAGTTATGAAAGCATCTTAAAACGAAGGTTGGCGCATTTTTAATTTTCATACAACCCTTGCCGGTCATAATTTATATTAACCCCCTTTCCATTTAAGAGTTTTTAACAAGTTTTTATAAAAAGGAGTTACACTTTTTGTTATAGCATAATTTTTGTTTTGTTTTATTACTTCAGTTATAGACTTAGAAAAGAATCACGTTCAGTTCTAATAATAACCAAAATTCATTACGGTCTTATGTAATAGGTACACATATTTTTTTTATTCGACATTCTAGGCTATTGTTAAATTTAATATTTCATAAATTAATCCCTAACAGTCATAACAAAAACTCCCTACGCCCTCATCTATATCTAAGGCTTATAGATCAACCACTTTATCGCTACCTATAATTGTGTATTAAATTTTAAAATATGTACTAGACGTTTCAGATAATTTGAGTATTGATATTGGCTATAAATTTCCTATATAGAAATTAAAAAATACGAGTGTATGAGTTACACTTAAATAGCACCTACGTGATTGTTTTTATTCACGATCTAAATATCCGAGAGTTTTGCCCTGTCTTTCACTACTATTTGCAATAGCACTAATCAAGATATAGATTTAAATATAAATTATCTAATGAATTTTGAACCAACGAAATAAATTTTATAGATGACAAAAATTGTGCCAGCAGACACAATAATATTCCTGATTCTGATAGTATCTTTAAAAACCCAACAGGTTCAAATCTTACATAACTTTGAAGATATAAGAAGATATTGAAGATATAGAAAATCTTTGTTAACAATATTGTGACGTCTTTTTTACGGCGGAGGGCTATTCTCTCCGACGTGACATGGGTGAGTGGGTTAGCGTAGCAATTCCCTGCTCACAATTATAGACCTGAACACCATCGTTAGTTTAGCTTCTTCTAGTAAAGTTATTAATTGAGTAGTTGATGCGGTACGATCTAACCTAAATCCCTCAGTTAGCCCCATTTAATTTAGAATAAAACACTAGGCCGGACCATCGCTAAGGTGGACGTACTGTTTTCTAATTGTGCCTTTTGCGGCTGAGTAATTACTAGTAACGTCAAACCTTAATGATAGCCATCAGCCCTAATAATTCAGGCAGTAGAAATAAAACAGTTATTAAACTTAATTAAATTGTATTTGTCGTTAACAATGTTCACCTACAATCTCATGACATGCTCATTCATTCCCATACTTAAAATTAAGTAATCAACGCTTTGCAAGTAATAAAATAAATCAACACTTGAATTTAAATGACCTAGTGATTTGTTCAGTTACACCAAAGAAATGTTAAACTAGGTACTTACAGATTTTCCTGCTTTACACAAACTATTTATTTACTATTTTAAAGTAACGCATCATTATCTTAATTATTTATTTATTCTTATTTTAGCTTTAACTTGATCAACAAACCTGTTACTAATTAAACTCGACTTTACTTTATTCATCAAAATTATACTCAAGTTAATTTATCTGAATTATTCCCAAAAATATTAATGCTAAATACCGCGAATACGCTGAATACGCTACGTGTCTAAATTGCTGTCAAGTTAATTACCTTTAATCGTAATTGAGGTCAATAAAATCAGATGTGCTTCTGGTACCTATACTAATAAACCCCACACAGCGTCCATTCATTTGTTATCAACTAATTACCAGTTAAATTAATTTTATCCCTTACAAAATAACATAGCGCACTTAGTTTATTATTATTACACCGTCCCTCACTTTCTGTAAGCCACACCTGCTAAATATTCATTTCTTCTGATAATTTCAACGATAAAGACCTCGGAAACACTCTAGTTCCGTCGGACCTTAATCTATTTCTACACTCTAATTCTGAACAAATTAAGATGCGTTTAAAATGTATTCACGCTATATTTTACTTCATAACTAGAAGCTTGAATGATTCTCTAAATGTTAATTACTGCTTTTCGGGTTTTCCACTAGGATACAACATGTTTACTGTTAACAACTTTTAACAAGGTCTATGCATCCTGCATTTCTTGTATCTTTTATAAGTATTGCATGTTCAATCTGTCTAATCTCAACTTGAAACGTGGCCAAATGTTACAATATAAAGAGATATTCTATTCTCTAAATCAAGTGAAACATTCAATCATGTTATCTAATCCAAATTCTGTCTATAAAAAATTGTATTGTTTACCTCTGATTCAAAGGGACTAAATGATAAACAAGACAATGATATTCTAAATTAAAAGATTATAAGACCGTCATGTTCATCATGGTCGTGCGCAGAAAGTTAGATAGAAGCGGTAGAAGCGGCATTGTTAGATAGAAGCCGCATTCATCAATTCTGTTTGATAGTGGAGTTTCGACTTCTTAACTCTTAGACGATAGAAGATAAGTACCCGATACCTAATCGGCGCTACATCCAATAAACTTGAAGCCATGGAAATAAACTGCTTTAAGCACTGAATTAAGTCATTTTGAATATTGCAGAATTCAATTTGTTCTTGATATGTTTTTTATATAAGTAATCTATTAATATTTTTAAGAGATGTCCTATTATAATAAATTCATATACTTTAAAGTAATTCACGTCGATCGGCAATATAAGATTCAAGATGATTTATCTGAACTCAACTCAAATGAAGTACTAGATCTTCTAGACTCTACATCAGACAATAATGGTAATGAAGCTAATAGATCGGAAAGTGACTTTGACGATGATGACGGTGTTCCTGATCCGGATTTACATTGCCCAAAAGATCAAATAAATGATTTACATTTATTTTGGAAGTTCCATCTCTAATACGGCTTTGAAACCTATTTCACCACAATTGACTTCAACTACTTCTAAGTCATCAACATCGATTGTAACAAACTTAAAACTTGAGGAATATTTAATCGTAACAGCATCTTGTAATTTGCAAGAATCATCTGCATGTACGTCAGCTGATGAATTTAGTAGGTCCAAGGAACGGCCTCGTTCATCGCTACCGGAGGTTGTGGAAGGGATTATTATTCCGCATCCGAATGCTGGTGGATTTATCGGAGATGAGCTCACGATAACATCTTATAAAGAAGTACTATGGAGGAAAAGACAAGACATTTACAACAGCATAAAAATGAAGTAGTATTTCGGAACTTCAAAAATTTTACAATGGTTTTTAGATTTGAAAACTCCTTACCTACAGCGCGCAAAGAAGAAGAGACACATAAACCAGGATATGTCACGGCCTCAGAATTTATTCCGAGGCCTCTGACGCACAGACTTCCATACCTAGCGGAAGTGCACAAAATCAGGAAAGAGTACCTTTGGAAATGCCGAAATCCAAAATCTACCCGGAGAAGAAGGTACATTTAACAGAGACATAGATTGAACACCTTAATCTTGAGAATCACTTAAAATTTTCTTAACAGAATATAATTGAAGAATGGCCTACAAACAATTCGTTGCTCAATCGAAAATTATATGTGAATTAAATAATCATAAAGTCAATTTATCAAGCTTATTGTGACTATATATCCTGCAACTAACCAACGGATGATCTTTTTGTGGGATCATAGATGGCTTTTCCGTTCTTGTTATGCTTTTTACTGCCACGAGGAAAATCATAATATCGTCATATGGCGAAGTCACGTGTCTCATCCGGAGAGCCTCATCGAGCTTATAGATATATGCCTGCTTACAAAGCATGCATAGAAGACATTTTCGTTGTGAAGGAACTCTGCAACAATTACATCACCTTCATTCACTCTTATTTTGTATTTGTTATATTTGCTATATTTGAAACAAAAGAGTTAATTAATTTCCACATCTGAAAATATTAAACCTTTGTTTCCGATTTCCCTTGTTACTAAATCAAGTGTAAATGAACAATCTCACACAGACAATAATTTGTTCGTAGGGACGGAAAGTATTTTCAAAACTACATCTAAGTTACATGTTTTGGTTCACGAACCAAACCAGGAGAAATGTATTTTAAGTGTGCAGATTGTGATTTCAAAAGTAAACACCAATAAAGTTTGGTAGATCACAAACGGATTCACACAGGAGTTTTGTACTCACTGTACGGAATATGAGTACAAAACATTTACATTTGTTTCCAGTCTTACACTTGATTTAGATGAAATTGATGTTTTTCATTATTATAAATTGTTGTAATAGGCATTACAGAATCCCAAATGAGAAGTAGATGAAATAAGGTATCTTTGAAGCATTCTAGCAATCGAGATATTAAGTTCTGGTATTACTTACCTATTACCTCAAGTTATATTTCTGAATAGAAAGTAGGATTATATCATCTAATTTTAGCCTTTGCAGCTTTTGTATATAGTATAGAAAGAATTGTGGATAGGTGCCTCCACCATATTGTCACGTTTAAATGTGGGGATGCTACACTCTCAACGCGAAGATAAGGAGAGAATCCTTTTCAATGGGATATGCAGCAACTTTGTCACACATTCTAAATATTTAAATAGTTTTACACGTCTACGAATGCGAAAATGTTCTGTCAAAATGCTTCTTTGAGCCCTAACATAATCGCATTCTAAACATTTATATGCTCTTTCATCCGTATGAATATGTAATTAAATATAATGTCCTTTGAAATTACACATGCAATTTCAAAAATCATTTTTTTGGAAAAATATAATCGCATTCAAAACATTTGTGTGATTGCATTTGTATGGGTATAATCTCAAATTGGTCTTCCGTGCACAGGTATAATTGCATTCCAAACATTTAATTTTTCATGTCTATGAATGCGAAAAAGTACTATAACCGTGATATTTCGAGCACTACCGTAATCTCATTCTAAACAGTTACATGGTCTTTCACCCTTATGAATACTCATGTGTAATTTTAAAGAACAATTTTGTGCACAAGTATAATCGGATCAAAACATTTATATGATTTTTCCCCAGTAGACACACGTGTAATCTGAAATATCTCGTTCGTGCACAGGTATAATCGCATTCTAAACATTTGAATCATTTTTCCTTTGTATCAATGTGCAACGTGCTCTTTAGTGTTCTAGCATTATCGCATTCTAGACATTAATATGGTATTTCAGCCGTATATATATACGCATGGGTAATCTGTAAGTACTTTTTTGTAGAACTATAATCGCATTTAAAACATGTACATGGTGTGTAATCTCAAGTAGTTCTCTCGTTGTCAGGTATAATCTCATTATAAACAATTGTATTGTCTTTTACTCGTATGAATACGCATCTGCAACACCATATATCAGGTATAATAAATTGCATTCAAAATATTTGTATGGGTTTTTAAATGCGAGAACAACTTTAGGAATGTTTAGATGATTTTCTAGTCTAAAATTTAAACCGCATACTGAGCTTAACATTCTTATTAATAGGTATATGTGCTACTAAACTCTTATTCTATGAACATGTATTATTGCATTCTAAGCATTTGTATGGCTCTTGTCTAATGTCGGTAGGCTTCGAAGAGTTTATGTTTGAAGCTAGAATAGCATTCTGAACATTTAGATGGTTTTTCTACAATATTCGTAATACTTTGGTTGTTTAAGTTATTTTTAGTGCTGAAACTAGAATCGCATTCTAAACAATTGTTTAATATTCGTAGTGACTCTTCGTAATAATGTAGGTCATTGATTACTTCTGTTTTGAATTCTTCTTTAACTTCTAACTGCTGGTTGTCAATCGGAAATACTCTATAAGGTTTAATGTCGTGTTTAATAATACTCAAATCAGATTCATCGCTTTCGATTTCTTCCTTAATTTCCAGATTTGCAGATTCAATTTTTGCCCAATTTAAATCCATATATATATATATATATATATATATATATATTCAAAATTTTAAGAAATTATCAGCCACTGCTTCCATCTTCGTTTGGATTTAGTCCGTAGTGAGTGTAGTTGTATACTTAAATAAATGTGGTATACAGCTTTACTGTTGGAGTGTGTGAGGAGTCAGCGAGATTTCTTCTCAAGAAATATTGCTGGGAGAAGCAGATTCAGCTAATTCGAGAAGTGGAGGACTAAGTTATATACGCTCTAATTGCAAAAAGTAGTCTTCAAGGGCTAAATGCAGCTGTAAAAGCAAAGGAGTCTTGTGGAGTTCAAAGTGTCATAGCAGTTAAAGTTGTTCCAACAAATCAGATTGTAAATTGTTTATATTATTTTAGATTTTGTTTTGTGAGTATACTGTTCGTTTCAAGTTTAATAGTATGATTATTTATTAGATGTCGAAATTTACCAGATTTCCATAATTTTCAGTCTTACACGGTAACATATACGTTATATTAAAGGCGGTTTGCTATAACACCTAATTGCTTTAGAAAGTTTTGGCTTTACAGTTGCTTCCTAAATTTTACACTTACATCTAAAGGACAACTGGAGTAAATATTTCAAGTAATCGCCGTAAAGGTTGTAAAGAAATGAACGCATAGGGAAAGCATGTATAAGGTTATAAGGTGAAGAGGTAAAGAGTAAGGACAACTAAAGTTTCCTTGCCTGTCGGGCAATTTTTCTCGTGAAATACGTGATCGGAATTTGGATGATCGAAACGCGTAGGACGAATTTTCTTAGCTGCATATTTGGTTGTTTTCTTCGTTTTTTTTTTTCTTTCTAGGTCCTCATGTCCTTCACTGACTGAGTAAATGCGCCTTTTTCCCTTTTAAGTTCGATAAAATGCTTTATTTTGTAACAAGTATGCTATTAAGATTCTTAATAAAATCAATCGGAAATGGTTTTATAAAAAAGAATTTTAAGTCATGGATAAATGATTTTGTGGGCAGTTTATTTCTTATATTTATTTAAGATCTGTATTGCTAAAATTCAATTATTAAACTTCAAACAAAAGCTCTCCTTATTTTTTTTTTACTAAATTAGCTTTCTGCAATCAAAATATTTTCAAATCCGCATAAAACTTTTTCATTAATTTTAAGCTAAATAATTTTTTTCTGAAATTCAATGATGCCTGAGAACATAAAACAGTTTTTAAAACATCGTCCTAGTTTTTAAAATATTAGGCGAATCAAAGGCTAATCCATTCTCAAAGTCTAGTATCATGTCTTATGCCTGCTGCCACAGTTGATGCATTTTGGATGGGTTTGCATGCATACGCGAGCACGATGGTGCTGGTCCAATTTGGAACAACTCAACTAGTTTTGGCATTCGTTTACTATATGGTGGATGGAAAAGCACATGCTGCATTGCTTGGGGCTTGATGTCGGATTGTGCGATGGCTCCGCAGGGTAGAAACGCCTGTACAGATACGAGCCTCTGCGTAAAGGACAAGCATATTTCGTACAGTCGTTCGTGATCGCACGGATCAAATTGAATGGTTTATTGAGAAATTACTCTTCGAGGTCTTGGGAGCCGGTCGATTCGAGGCCCATTTCGACCTCTTGGGAGTGACATGTTCTGGGTTACTCTTCAAGAGAGTAGGAATGTTGGAATTAGTTGGTTATTGCTGGCGTTGGCGTGTTTTGGAAACACATCTGGTAGGTGAGCTGACGTTCACCTGTTGGAATTTTTTTTGGAATGAGGAGGGGGGAGGATCCAAAATTGTGATGAGCGCCATAGAAGCTTGTGCATAATATCCTACTTAAGTTATCGTACTGTAAAAATTAATAGAAAGAAAATGGTAGCAATAATAATAATAATTATTATTATTCTTATTATTATATCAGTTGATAATAATAATAATAATAATAATAATAATAATAATAAGCCTATAACAGTTGATGAGATACAGAGAGCTTTGAAAGGCAAAAAGAACTTCGCACTGCCTAGGCCACACATTACTACGAATTTTTGGTGGAAAAACTTTACTTGCACGCACGTACATCTGGCCAGATAAGTCACATCGTATCTCAACGGAGAAAAGCCTATCCTACCGTGGGTAACAGAAGGGCGGATAGTGTTGCTGTAGAAAAAAGACCGTCATCTGATCCAAAAAATTATAGGCCCATAACTTACCTAAACACTTGATCTAAGATATTTACTAGCATCTTAAATGAAAGAATTTTAAATGCCATACAACCCGTTTGGGGACGTATCTACAAACAACGTTGATCAAAGAGAGGCTTGGCTGGTTGCAAAGAAAATCTATTAGTTGATCGTTGCGTAATTCAAGACGCATTACAATATAATCGCAACGTGTCCATCGCCTGGATCGACTACAAGAAGCCATTTGACACCACTCCCCATAGTTTAGTTATCAAACAATTGGAGAGCCTAAAAGTCCACGAGAGATTAGTGATTTGGACGCAAATACTTATGTCGCAATGGCCAACTCGCTTTGTCATTCAAGCTGACAAGAAAAGCGATGTAACGAACCCAGTCCGTTACGAAAGGGGCATTTTCCATGGCGACTCCCTAAGCCCTTTGTTGATTTGCATTTCACTACTCCCTATCCGACAGAATTCATACAGAATCATAAAGAATTGATTCAATTTTAAAGGCATACGGTCATACCTTTTTAAGATTACCGCTATATATGTGCGAGCTAAATCCTATCGAAATCTGGGCTCTAGTAAAAAAGTGAAAGAAAAAATATGAGTGGTCAATTTGTTATCCAAGATCTTTTCCAAATAACTTAGAAAGCTCTAGATTCCGTTAGTACCACTGACTGGAATAAATACGTGGAGCACACAATTGGATTAGAAAACGAATATTGGGAAGTA
>WYDF02019606.1:0-13258 GCA_009867245.2 Adranes taylori | reverse complement strand
TAAAAATTATTGTTAGAAATTTTTGCTGGCAAATTTTTTGTAGGAAACATTCATACTCGATAGAGGTATTTTAAGAATGAGTCTGTCGTAAATGTTCATATAATGCAGATTTTCGCACGTATTTTCTTGAACACATGTCACACTGATACATTGTTTTTATTTCCTAAATCGCAAGAAACCAACGAGAATAAAAAGTACAAGCGAATCTAACGTTAGGCTAAGTTCAGATGACGCGCATTAAACTCTTTTAAAATCCATGTACATGCGCGTTTGGAATTTTACGCGCGCTTGACGCAGCTCAACGCAAAAATTCTAAAAGCGCGAGTGGACCGGCGTTCACGCGCGTGTTTAGATATTAGATATTTGAATTGCCTGTTTAATTATTTATATATTTAACCTTTATATGCATGATTTTCTATATATGTTTCAACATATGCACAATAACTAAGTATAAGATGTAGAATTCGGTAAAAATATTTTAAAAAATCTTTAAAATTCCGAAAAACAGATTTTTGAGAAAAAATGTATGTCATAATGCGACGTGTACATTGTTAAGCCACACATCATGTATGAAGAATGTTTTCACACTTTAATATAAAATTAATACACATGTACAAAATAACAAAAATAATACAAACAAAATATTTCAGAACGTGTAGATTTAGAATGTGTAAATACTTGAAAATGATAAATAATGTTAATGTTTATGAAAATGTAAAAAGCAATTTCTGTCCTTACTTAGACATAGAGGCATATTACATTTTTGACATTTTATTAATGACTGGGATTTGCACCCTGGTAGTTTGCACCTGTTCCTGTGACTATACCGGGTGAATCATTTAACCTGGAATTTGGTATATATCGAAAAATACGGATCGGACAGAATTACGCCCACCCCCAAACCCCCTGTGGGCGGGGCGGGCAGAAAATTTGAAATCTTAAAAAAGAACCCCTATTTTTTATCCCAGTTTCGGATTCTACGTCGAAAAGTACGTACGATTTATTCGAAAAAAAATTCGATTCGCGAGAGATAGCGCTGTAATCGCAAGAAATGGAACAGACATCAAATAAATCAAAGAACAGAGAGACACGTATTTCGACGGGCTACTCAATGATGTGACGGTTGCCCCTCCCCCGCCTTACTTAATAATTTTAATAAACGAGTCAGGTAGAGATACATGTATTTTTATTGCAAATGTGTTGCATGATTGAAACAATTTGTTTTCAATGGAAGAAGTCGTAATCATTTAAAATCGTCGATCAAAGCGTCATGTGCCAGAATTAAACAAATGCAGAAAAATTAGATGTACTTTATAGCGTAGAAAATACTGATTCTTATTTCAGATTTTAAATTCTTTATCAAGCTTACTAGGTTTAAATACTTATATGTACCTCTACCTCAATTGTTTATTAAAATTAGTTACATCGCGTTACCGCGGTCAAAGACAAACGTCAAACAATAGTCCCTTTAAATTCGGAGTATTGAGCGAAATATTGTACATTAGTTGCAGAAAGTAGTACCTATGCCTAAGAAAGATTAACAAGGAACAATTTACTTTGTTGCTCAATGTGAAAATAGATATGTTAACCTTCCAAGAGAAAATTGAAATGGTTCTTTTTTATTTTTATGGAGTATGTGGCAGGCATTTTGATAATGCTGTCAACCTTTATGCTCAGCGTTTTCTGGGCAGGGCGCGATCACGCACTTCGTGTTTCCGTATTATCAAACAGTTTATTGCGGATGGAAGTGTTCAACCTAAAAAAAGGATCCGTCGAAAAACAATAAGTGGAGAAGATAATACAATTGCTGTATTTGCCGCAATTGCATTATAAGTGGCTTATAATCCCCACGTCAGTACACGAGAAATAGTTCGCAATTGCGGAGTGTCTCAAAGCAGTCTTTGGAGAATTTTAAAGCACCACAAATATCACAAAATGCACCAAGTTGTTCATGGCGTTGATTTCGAAAATCGCTTAACATTTTGTCAGTGGGCACGGGAATAAATACAAATGAATCGTAATTTCTTTCGTTGAGTATTATTTTCTGATGAATCAACTTTTACAAACCATAGAGCTGTTAATATAACATGCATTATTGGCGTGTTTAAAACCCACACTGGTTGCATCAGGTTGAGCAACAGCGTACTTGGTCTATCAACATGTGGTGCGGGATAATTGGCGATAAATTCATCGGTCCCCACATCTTTCAAGGCGATTTAAACGGTGAAATGTACCAAGACTTCCTGGGCAATGAACTGCCACAGTTACTTGAAGACGTAAGTTTAGAAGTGCCACAGAATATGTGGTTTCAACATGACGGTTGTCCGGCGCATTATTCGGTAATAGCACGCGCAGTGCTTGATCGTGATTTCCACAGTCGCTGGATCGTTAGAGCTGGTGCGATAAATTGGTCTGTCAGATCAGCAGTTCTGAGTTCGCCAGATTTTTTTGTGGGGATACCTGAAAGACAAAGTGTACCAACAACCTGTGAGAATATGATTGAACGAATCAGGAATGCTTGTGCTCATCTTAATAAAGGCGAACTGCTCAGTTGTGTACAGTCATTTGAAACGAAGCAACCGTAACATCATTGAATAGCCCGTTGAAAAATACTAAATATATGTTTCTCTGTTTTTTGATTCTATAGATTTCTGTTCCATTTCTTGCGATTACAGCGCCATCTGTCTCGAATCAAAAACAAATTCAGACAAATCGTACGTACTTTTCGACGTGAAACCTGAAACTGTGATAAAAATAGGGGTTCCTATTTAATATTTCAAATTTGCCGCGCATCCCACCCACAGGGGGTAGGGGGGTGGACGTAATTTAGTACTAGCGGGTGCCCCCCTCGGAGGTATTAAAGTTTAGATTCGTCAAATTTTCTGCCCGATCCTATTTTTCGATATATACAAAATTCCAGGTTAAATGAAGTATATAGGAAAATGGTCCAAGTTGTTAAGGCATATATCGGTTGGTGGTATATACTGAGCTGGGCCTTTGCGACGTTTTTCTTCATAAGCAGTAGCAATGTCACTTTTTGGTCTACCCCTTTTCGACGAAGTTGCTGTTTCGTCGATTTCGTCGACGAAACAGCCGACTAATTTTACAACGACGAAACAGCCGACACAATTCGTCGACCAATTTTACAGAGAGTTAATGGTAACTCTGACCTAAAATCCACTAATTTCAACTTTTTCATCTGATTATGTTCCAAACAAGTTCGCTTCTGTAGAAGCCAAACATTAATTATTGCAAGGTCAAGTAAATGGTAAAATATACTGCAGTACCATTTTCTTGTACGCATAGAAATTCTATATCTCCCAATGAAACTATCTATTAGATCTACGCCTTCAATATGTTTATTGTATTGGCGAACAACATTAGGACATTCCACCTGCAATTTTCTTTTTTCTTTTCGATCATATCTTTCTATTTTACTTAGTGGCAGCATTCCAACAAATGTGGATTAAAACGTCACTGCTTTATTATCTTTCCAATGAACTGCAGAAATATTAACATTTTTATAATTTGTGGCCATTTCTTCGCTATATACTCTTTCTTTCACTTTTAAAAATACCACATTCTGAAAGGTATGCTAGTATTGATAAACTTGTATAATAGTTGTCAAAATATACTTTATGGTTTGAGTGCTGCGGAATTTCTCTACATGATCTAACTATAACATTGGTGCTAGCTCCTAGATCTTATTCATTTGGTAGGCGATTGTCAGCATTATTTTCGGTACCAGTATAAATTTAATTTTATAGCCGAAACCTGAAACCGTGCATAAAACCCGGTCATGGATCCAAAATATTTTACTCCAATGAGACACTCGTTTTTTGACCACACTCCAAAAGGTGTCAATAAGATGATAGGGTATGTGGGATTAGTAGGTGGATAAATAGCCCTGGCATTCTCAAGAAGAAAATATCTAGATTTTCAACGGGAGTAATAGGTATCAATTATTTAAAAAAAAAATTAACTGTATACCTCCCTGCTTCTATTTTGCTAATTTAGGCTGGGGGCGTCCACGAGTGACTTTTTGTCAAGCAACAGTTTCGTCATTGTCTCCTCTAAAAATACTTGTGCGCCAATACGAGTAGGTTACTGTCATAGTAAATTTCTCTATGATTTTCAAGTTGTTTTAAAAATGGACTTCAACGAGTTTGCTTGAAATTCGGAATCAACAAAAATAGAAAAAGAAATTACTGGGTTCATAAAGTTTTGGAATGACAGATTAATAACAGGTAAATGTTACACTTTGCACGAAAAATTGAAAAACGATCCTGAGAAATTTTTTGGCTGTTCCACTCGACGAACAGTTTGCTGTAACGATGAGGTAAGTTTTATTTAAATTACATTATAATGAAAGTAATCTATTAATTGCATGAAACAATACAATGAATATATACATTATATACAAAATCGACACAAGAATCTCACCCGGTAAGCTATAAAAATATAATTAATTAAACGAGTTTACTCGAGTTTACTCGTTTAATTAATATAACCTCAGTATATAACCCACCACAAAACATACTAGGGACTGACCTAGACGTGCTATTCAAAGAAGACATACCTACAATAGCAGCCGGACTCTTCAGCTCTAAACACACAGACTGGCTCTCAAACACAAACAACACAAATGGCAATAAACTAGAGATACTGCGAAAACAGAAATCTGACAGTTACTGCTCCCACAGAACCAACACATTTTCACCAAAATACTTTAAACTCAGACATTTTAGACATAGCTGTACTAAAAAACATCACACTAAATATAAAGACATATGCACTACACGAACTTAGCTCTGACCATCTACCAGGTATACTGGATATAGAAGGGAGAGCTTTAGACGTGACAGACAAAACAGACATAGATAACACAACAAATCTGGAGGAAGCTGTAGTAAACTTTCACAAGGGAATGCAGCTTGCTCTAAAAAAACTCTACAGAGCAAATCACACAATCACACAACACAACAATCCAAAACTTACCAAAACACCTACAAGACCTAATTAAACAGAAAAATATGACTAGGAAACTATACCAAAGAACACTCTGCCCAGCAGACAAAACAACATACAATAGACTGAACAATTTGGTGAAAGAAAAACTCACAGAATTCAGAAATGAATGCTGGAATTCCCAAATTAACAGTCTAAATAACAACATAAGAGACGTCTGGAGTAAAACCAGAGCTCTGACACACACCAAAATACAGACACCCATACTAAAAACAGGACAAACAAGCAAACAGGCAACAAATTTATTTGCTCAATGTTTGGAAACACAATTTACACCAAATAACATAAAAACAGAAAAAGAAAACAGACACATAGAAACTGAAACTCCAAAAATACTAACAGGCACTTTTGACAATTATCACTTTGACGAAGTAACTGAAGACGAAATCACACACATAATCAAAAACTTAAAAAACAAAAAAGCACCAGGACATGACAAAATAGATAACAACGCACTGAAAAACCTTAACCAAGAAGCACTAGGACAACTAACAAATATTACAAACTCGTTTTTTTCTTGACTTCATTCAACTCATGGAAATGTATGATGAAACTAATTCTTTTGAATTAGTAGATGAATTTGAATGAAACTGAGATAGGAATGAAGGATCAGGTGTAGACGTTACAAAATATGGATTGATTTGCACAGGCTCAAAAGCAGCAGAAAGTAATAAAATTGATTCAGCAGAAGGCCGTTTTCTAATAGCTTCCAAGACCTGGAAAATTTGAAATGGAGCAACAAGTTTCGGATCTACATCTAGTTCTGTCAATATTGGTACCAAAGAGAGAGCAAAAAGAGTATCTTAGTCGTATCCCCGAACACGCTTGTCTTGTAAAACTTTTAGAAGCGATTCCTTATAAGATGGTTTTTTTGGTCTTACTTTTCGGGTCGATGCATTTTGAGTACGATGCAGCTTCTTCAATTTGAATTTGTATGAGATCCTCCTTCGTTTCCTAATGGATCCTTATTTCGCAGTATCTTTTGTATTTATTTAAATATTGATTTATATTTTATTTTAAGTGATTAATTATTTTTATATTTTTTTAATAATATTTTTAAAGCAATATTTCAAATTTCCTTAAGTAACAAATAAATTGAAACTATTCGATCAACGATTCAATTCAATAACTAAATCAAGGTAGTTGTATTTTTACCGTTATTGTTAAATACTGATTTTTCTTGTTACAAGTTTCCCTATATTTTGATAACGTATTTCGGGGCGTCATTCTTTTGTATTTAAATATTAATTTAGATTTTATTTCAAGTGATTAATTATTTTTATATTTTTTTAATAATATTTTTAAGGCATTTTTTAATATTTTAAATTTGCTAAATTGAAACTAATCAATTCATTAACTAAATCAATCTAAGTATTTTTTTAACTCGTAAACGGGTAATAATTTTAAATCAAATCAAATTCTCTCGCAGTTAACCACAACTGAAGTAAATAAAAATTTACCACAGTTGTGGTCCAATATTTAATTTTGTTCGATATTTTGAATCATCGCCAGTTAAAGAAGCATCGTGTTGGCTTTTCCAATATATGGACAGCGTAATGTATCACTAGACCAAGCGCCAAAAAATCATTCGAGTTTATTGAACTCAAACTTTTTAGTAAATTAAAAGTCTGTTTATTGCTAAAATTTCCCAATTTTTTTGCACTGAATAAGAAGTAGCATTGACTAACTTAGTTGTAAAATGTCAACTTAGTATCATTTTAGACAACACCAAAAATAAATTAAATGTTTGTTAGTCTACTTACGCTTTTTAGTTGATTGTGAGTTTTTGTTACGCATCAATATACTAACTAAGTTGTAAGTCCTTTTGTCTCATTATGTATAACACTAAACTCTGCATTAAGCATACTACAGTAATAAAGTATTAGTAAACTACATGCCATTTTGAAACTTGAAAGGTTAACAAAAATTTATTATATCACTTTATTGGACTAAAAGTCTTAAATAGATTTGTAAATATAATGTCGATTGAATGTTTTTGAAATCTACAAACATGGTGAAGATATGAAACACAAAGAAACGTGAATAAAATACAATACAAGTGAATAAATTTAAGGATTATTTCTTACAATACGACATCTTACAATGAAAATTTAAAAAGAAAATAATTACAAGCATCTTCCCTCACTTTCTACTTATTCACTATTTATTTCCAAGTCTTTTCTACTAACTGAAAGGAAACACAATACTTAAATAACTAAATTAAATTAAGGACAATGAAATTTATAAAGAAAACAAAAAACATAATATAAAGAAAACAAATTAAACGCTGTCAATATTCACTTTCTACTTCGAAGTCAAGTTGTCCATTAAACCCATCAATGTCGTCTTCTACATCATTATCACTGAAAAAAGATCGATACAGTGGTTTGCATCTTTAGGGATCCGCGGTAAAAGAGACTTGACGTCTTCATGTTTTGATTTTGAAACTGGTTTTCCTACTGGCCACAGTAGAATTAAGTGTTCACTCATTGAAAAAGGTTGAATTGATGGTCTTCCTTTTCTGTCTTTCTCTGTAAACTTAATTCAACTACAATGTCCTGATCAAATTAACTTTTCATAAAAATGCTTAGAGGATTGTCTTTTCTGATTTCAAGCTCTCTAGTTTTCAGCCAGTTTATCTGTTTGTGTCAACTTTACGGTTTGTTATCTGTTTTTCCAGCATTTGTGTTCCAAAGGATTCTTTTTACGATTTACTTTCATCACATTCATGTAGTCCTCGACAGTTTACAATCATTGCTGTAGTTTTAGCGTGCACTCTATGTCTCCAAAATCACTATCATTGCGAAATATACTGTATCCTGGAAGAACATAACGGAAAGTGATCTTTTCTAAAGGGGAGTGATTTTCTGAAACTATTTTAAGTATTAAAACTATTTTGATATTTCGATTTTAGCCGCCGCATGAGTCTCACCAAAGTATAAGTTCTTTTTCAGAAGTTAAATTTTCTTCAATGTGACAGCTGTCCACCTCCTCCGCTCCGCGATCAGCTTCGCCCTCAATCCAGGCATAGCAGTGGCCTTTGATATCTTTCTCACTGTGAATACCTAGGTTGTACAAACACAACTGCCTTTTATAATATACAATATTAGTAGGAATCCTTGGTAGAGATAAAGTTTTCTGTAAATCGAAACACAAGGTTTCCACATCATGCTGATTCTTGGCTGCAAGCATGTCTTCCTTCCTCTTAGCTTGTGCCTTTTCTGCTTTTTTCAAATGTAAATATTTTTCTTTTTTCAAAGCGTGCAGCTGTACAGTATTACCAAAACAATGCTTTATTTCAACTCCTAATCGATCGCACAGATTACACGTATCTTTCTTCCGCTTTTTTCTGCGCAGGTTGAATTTAGACAAAAAAAATGTTATAAGAAGACAAATTTACTGGCTTAGTTACTTCTTCGGAGTACAATTAGTGCATTTTTTCCACCCTGGTATCTTCTCTAAGAAATTCTCTGTCTGTATTTGCTCTTCTATAATGTGACTTATATTTGGGAAATTTTGTAATATGTTCTATTACTTCTTGAACACGAGTAACATCAAGTTTTTCTTTTTGGCCCTACTTATTCTACGACAATCACAAACTCCTACCGACCGTTCCATATATTTCAAAGCATTACAACCTGATAGCCTCAAAGTCTGCAAAAAGAAATTTTTACATACAACCACCCTACACATTTTGTACAATCTAGTAAATTTTCTTTTATTTGATGTTTTCACTGTTTTTCGTTTTCTTTCCAAACTCTTGAACCACTGGGCCTCATGTGATTTGACACTGCAATACTTGTAATATTCTTTTCTGGCAGTTTCCTTTCCTTCTTTTTCCAAACATTTACACGGGCAAATGTAGAGTTCCGATATACTCTTTAGCTTCTTTGAACTCATTTCTTTGGGTAAAATAAACTTTGTTCTGGATGCATAGTCTTTTCCTTGTCTCTCGGTTTTGGTTTTGTACTTAAGTTTTCTTATCCTTTTTAGACTTCCTTTGATTAACTGATTTTCATATTGTTTATGATTTTCATTTTCAACATCATTACTACATGAAGGCTGCTGCAGGATCTCTTCATTCATGTTTATTAGCCTTTCGTTATTTTCTACTTGGTTACTGCTACACCTGCTGTATTCATCGTCATTAAAAGTTATGTGACAGTATGGCCCATCATCGGTTTCATTACCCACTACTACATTTGCATTCAAATCGTTACTAGTTGTTTCTTTAAGAGAAGTACTTGTTTCAACCGGTTTGGCATGTAACTGATCAGAATGCAGTTCAATAATTTCACTGCAGTTTTCTTGATTGTAAACATCTTAAGTGTGCACTGTATTAGTTTTATTTGAAAATAAATCTAATTCATTATCTTCTGAATTATTGGTACTCACATCAACTAAACTCGATTTGCTTTTATTCAAGTCTTTGTTCACGTCAAATTTGTTAAATACAGCTGATGACCAATCTTGTGATGTGACATTAGACGTAGATGAAAAACTGTTCAACGTACCTGACAATGGTATCTCCAAATTAACATGAACTAGTTCAGTAAGATCCACATTATCATTAGAAAATAAGAAATCTTTAGTTAAAATGTCCAAGCTTAAAGATGAACAATTACCATTACTTCTACATTCCAATACTTGAGAAGATACGCTGCCATCGTGTAAAGTTGCCTCTTCTCTCTTAAACAGGAAAAAAAACAGAATATGTAAGATGTGACACAAAAAAAATTAGTATGTAAATTATTTTTAACCCTCTACTATTGATTCAAAGCATGTACAACTAAACAGTTATGCAATAATGTTGAAAAATATTAATGACGTGCATTGATGACTTGAATCAATCACAGCACAGGGGGGGGCGCTGCAGCGCATGCGCAATGTCAAGGGCGTTCAAGGTCAAATGTTGTGGGAGTGAGGGCGAACTGTCCAATCTCTTTTACTCAAGTTAGCTATACCGAAATATCAAGGAATACCTTTATTTATATGAAACGAATTTTATTTTAATTCTAAGAATATTTTAATTTGAAGTTTACATAACATAAAGTAACAGCAACTAGATATTAATGCGAAAAACTTACTGCGAAAACTTAATGCGAAAAACGAAAATTTACTATACTATTCACAACACTTATAAATACAAGAGATAGCTTTATTATTAACTGTTCCTTCTTTCTTCCTTTCTACAGGCTTTAATTCGACATTAGTAGTATTCGACTTTGTATTCGACATCAACTTTTCCTAATTGTCTTCGGACACATTTTCATTTGAACCTATAATTCTGATTTGAATTTTAAAATCTCCTTCATGAACTTTCCCTTTTCGACATTTAAAAAACATCTTTCCAGCAATCAATCCTTAGCCTTTGTATTGTTCTCTTTTCTAGTTGGACAGTCGACGAATTATTAACATTTTTAAGAACTCGTGGCTAGGCAAAATGGTACATATATAAAGAGGTTCTGCATTTGTATTGATTACTGGCAATTCCATAGAAAAGTTGTGTCACTGTTTTAGGCAAACTTAAAACTGGGAACGGATTTTCCTTCATTTGATGCAATAGTGTGATTTAGCATTCGCTTTAAAAATAATTCCTTTTCGTTGCTCTAAACATCTACGGAGGAGTATAGTTGTATTTCAAATGGAGTGTTTAAGTAGAGCTATTAAGTTTGAAAATTTTGTAGCTTTTCGTTTATCAGCACTAGCAACTTCCCCCAGGGCGGGCTTGGTGTTATGTAGATTATATCTTTTTGGAATTTGTGAAACCAGCCTTTGCTGGCAACGAAGGATAACGATAATCCATACCAATGTGATTTTTGTGCCTTTCCACTGAATAACTTTTCCATTTTTATCCC
The DNA here is from genome assembly GCA_009867245.2 of Adranes taylori. NCBI lineage: Eukaryota > Metazoa > Arthropoda > Insecta > Coleoptera > Staphylinidae > Adranes > Adranes taylori. The sequence goes on along the minus strand of WYDF02019606.1, from coordinate 2,372 downwards.
AACACCATTTCTTCCATATTTCATTATCTTTGAACACACAAGTACACCTTTCATTGCCATTTTAACAGCGATAGCATTATTTACTAGTACAAATTATAGACTGGTTAAAATTGTACAGCTCAGTAAAATGACTTACTTACCCACCCTTTTCTAACATCTGAAAATTTTTAATTTATTATCCATGATTATGTCTGGTTCGTAATCATTTAATTCAGATTATCCTTGATTCCATTATGTATTTATTATATTATCCTATATTTAGTTTAATGTGCTACGTCTGCATAATCTCCATATATTTACTACACAGTTGACAAAAACAGATTAGGGTATAATACATGCGAATTACACTTACGGAATAAATACACGTCATTCGGTGAATACCCGAGTTCACTTATACATTTGCAGGCACGGTTAAGAATTCTGAACCACGTAAAACTGAATTCCCGTAAATGGCTGTATTGTTATTACGTTCATTATTACTTTACTGATTTTTTGTGTTCTCTAAATATGTGTATATATTATTGAACTAAACTTTAAAAATATGCATTATAATTATTATTACAAATATAATTTTAAAATAAATTTCGCAATTTAGAAATCATATCAACTGTTTCTTAGATAACCGCAGGTGAAACATCCGTTTGCAAAGAGAAACTATCACAATAATAAAACAATTGCCATCGGAATAAACGTTTCGAAGGAAATTACAAAACAACGTAGGATAGCCGTAAGACATTCGCGACGTAATATAACGTTATATAGTTTTCTTGCGCCATTTAGTTTTCTGTCATAACTCACGCGAAACTAATAAAACAACTTGAAACCAATATAGGAGTTTTCGACAGACGTCTTCCAGTTATAACACATCTGCACTGTTAGTCTCTCCTCATATCAAGTTTATGATATCATTTCAATATAATATGTTTGATTGCGGTACAATCCACTTTTATACGTACGAAGTTAAATTTTATGATCCACTTTCATAGAGAATCAAATAAAACTGTTATTTGAACAGCAGAATAGGATTTTAAACGTTTGTATTGAATTAAGTATATATATTTCTTGTTAAAAAGTTTTTGCTTTATGTCTATTATAAAAATTACTACCTTTAATCGATTTAAACTTTTCATTTCTTGCAAACTATTTTTTTTTTGTTATTAATGATGTTAGAATGTTTGTTCATTGTTCAATACAATCAAAAGACAAATTCGTGAATCATTCCCAAACACTCTAATCTAATAAAAATAATGTTTTATTTGTTCCGTTGTTAACGCATATGGCATAACGTACTAATCACAATCCTACTACGCATATCAAATAGTTATTTAAGCCTTGTAATAAATTAGGCGCAATAATTTCGCTGACTTTCGGGAAAACACTTATAAAGTACCTAACAACGTACTTTTCGAGCCCAATTTTCTTGAGGAAACAAACATTCTGGTAAACGATTTGTCCACCGGCCACACACCAATCATATATCCTATCACCCAAGATGATATATCCGAAACTCTGAATAAAAGCAAAAACACCGCTCCTGGTTCAGACACCTTAACTCGTCGTATCCTCAGGCACATTCCTGCTGAGACCATATGTCTCCTAACCGAGATGTTCAATAAATGTCTGTTATTGGGCCACTTCCCAATAGATTGGAAAACTGGCCAGGCGGTCATGATTCCTAAACCTCGCAAAGACCTTAGACATGTTTCATCATATCGACCAATCACACCTCTTAACGTCTTAGGAAAAACTTTTGAAAGAATATTCACATCTCGCCTAAGAAACTGTCTAGAAATGAACAAAGTTCTCCCAGTTGGTTTTAGAGCATCACGCTCTACCATGGACTCTCTTCTCAAGTTTCAAACAGATACTACACGAGCACTCAACAATGGCCATTGACCTTTGGTAGTATTTCTAGATATCTCCCATGCCTTTGACTCTGCCTGGCATGCCGGACTAGTTCGGAAACTCCATGTACTTCATATCCTTCATCCTATGACACTGAGGATGGTCCAGTCATATCTATCCGACCGTACCACCCAAATTAAAATTGGAGACACTCGTTCCAGATCCATAGACCTTCAAGCTGGCGTACCACAAGGGTCTGTCCTTGCCCCTCTTTTGTACATCACGTACTGCCATGATCTTCAACCCCAACCACTCCAGGTACCCATAGTGCTTTATATGCTGATGACACAGCTTATTGGGCATGTTCACTAAAAGGGGAAACTGCAAACCGGAAACTGTCATCTACTGTTATCTTTAGAAAACTTTTCAAACTTGGCGCGAAAATGGCGTATCACCCCTAACCCGAGCAAAACTCAAGCCATCTTCATTCAGCATCCCAACCATGTCAAAAAGAAACATCAAAACCG
>WYDF02019584.1:0-13260 GCA_009867245.2 Adranes taylori | reverse complement strand
ATTCAATACTAGCAGTGGCGTGCATTTAATTTTTTTTATTATGTTAGATTATATTATATAACTTAATTTTCTACTTTGCTCTGTGTGAATTACGAAAAACCCCGGTAGGGGTCAAATAATCCTACTCATTTGGGTAAATAAAATATGACTTCGTAATGGATAGTTGTCGTTTTACGACGGGTTATCATCCAGTAAAATGATAATATCATTGGTAAACCCATACATAGAAGATCCTATTTCTCTGTTACTTTTCTGCAAAACTTGTAAAGAAATTTGCCTCTAATTTTTTAATTGAAGAAAACTACTTCTCCGCAGTCTGCCGGTATGTTGCTATTACTATTTAAAATTGACTGACAAAGACGAAATACACACTGAGTTGGTATAGATTTTGTTTTCTCTTTTGACGTTTAAGAACGACAGTCACTACTTTTTCTTAGATATAGCCATTATAAAATAACTAATTCGTGCATAATTAATATTTGAACATTTTCACCATATTTTTCTGGCTTGCTTCCCATGTACATACGAAATTTGCAACGTCCTTGGAAACCAATCGACATCTCATTAATACAAACTAACTCGTCAATTGAGTAGCCTTTAATTCTTGAGTAGACTATGAACGCCATTAATTCGTCCGGTTCTATTTCTGACACTTCTCGTTTGCTTTCTCAAAACGAATTTTGTTTTACTCACGCTATTTAGTTTAGCATTAGTGTATGTAACAATTGCTTGTATCATATTCTCTGGAAAATCTCGGTAGCGTCATTACCAATTTCTCTAAAAGATCCTCGAACCCCAGGAAATAAGCTATAATATGAGCTATAATATTAATGTAAAACTATAATATGACCTCCAGTTCTCTGAGGTTCTGGTTCTAGAAAATACATATATGTAGATAAATACTGAATATACAAAAGAAAAATTGAAGAAGCTTGTCATTGACCACTTAAATCGATCTTCCCCATTATAAGCTCCATGATGTCCTATACTGGCTTTTTATTTTGATGATTATTTTCCAATAAATCAACATTTTCTATTTCTGAAGCTGATTGCTGATTCTGATCGCTGCAGTAGTCTGGGTTTGCAGTTTCATCGTCGCGATTGCTAAAGTTCAATGTTGTTTTTTATATTACACTTGTTTTGGAGTTGTATATTTTGTACTATTTCATTGCTTATTAATTTGCTTATGTGATAAGGTGGTGATAAGGTGATAACACATTAGTGATAAGGTGGTGCACTTTTAAAATTTATTAGTGGTCTTATTGGTTCTTCCTTCTTGTGTGTTTTTGATAGTGGATTTAATGTTGGTGCCTGTGGGTTTGATTGATGAACTTAAGTTTTTCATGTTTTGTTAGGTTAAGTTTATTGATAACATTGACAATAGATAAATTATTGTCAATGTTATCGATTGAACTAATAGATAAATTAAAAGACATAGAAATAACCAAAAGCACCAAAATATGTTCATTCGATATCACAAACTTATATTCCAAATGTGTACGGGGCCTAAAAGAAGTAAATCAGCCGTTACAAAGTGTGCGTAGAGTGCATTTGTAGGCGGCGTGATGTCAAAGCATTAAAGGAAATATCATCGGTCAAGACGCATTCAGTGCATCGGAAGTGGAAATTTTCCGAAAATTAGCTATATCCCGCGGCAAAGCGCGCTGTAGGCAAATACTGAAACTAGAGAATTCACGTGTAATCGAATCGAAAAATTCTTGCTTAGAAAATTTGCCAAAAGTGACTCAAGAGCGGTCTCAGACCACGGCAAAGTGGACAGCATAGCTGTCAGCAATTATGTGGAACATATGATTCATGGGTAAAATTTATATGAAAATTTTAACAATTTGAACTATATAATACACATACTGGTAGAGTGTAGGACATCCATGGAACTATGTGTACGGGGCCTAAAAGAACCTGCCGTTACAAAGTGTGCGTAAGTTCATTTGTAGGCGGCGCCTAGTCTAAGCACTATAGGAAATAGTATCTACCTAGACGCATTCAGTGAGTCGGAAGTGGAAATGTTCTAAAAAGTGGCCATAAACCGCAGCAAAGCACGCCGTAGGCAAAAGCCGCAACCAAAGGATACACGTGTAATCGAATTGAAAATTGCTATCTTAAAAATTTGCCAAATGTGAATCAAGAGCGGTGTGAGACCACTGCAACTCGGACAGCAGAGCTGCCAGCAATTATGGGGAACACAGGATTTATGGGAAAAATTTATACGGAAAGTTTAACAATTTCAACTAGATAATACACATACGGGTAGAGTGTAGGTTGGGACATCCATGGAAATATGTGTATGGGGCCCAAAAGAAGTAAATCACCCGTTACAAACTGTGCGTAAAGTGCACTTGTAGACGGCGCAATGTCAAAGCATGAAAGAAAATAGCAACCAGAGGATTCACGTGTAGTCGAATCGAAAAGTTCTTGCTTAGAAATTTACCAATAGTGACTCAAGAGCGGCCTCAGACCATGGCAAAGCGTACAGCGGAGCTGTTCGCAATTATGGGGAACAGAAGATTCATGGGTAAATTTGATACGAAAATTTTAACATTTAATAGTTTGCTATTCGAAACGATGTATTAAAACATTTATGAATTATAACATTGTGAGAATCTATAATTATATGTCCCTAGCGGACCCGAAAAATGTTTATTTGCCCCACCTGGTACCATATTTGCCTACACAGCTCTGCTGCCTGCATTGTCACGGATTTGCCGCGGCCAGCACATGGCCTATTTTACGAGGGCTGCGACCGCATCTTTGTCGCGGCCAGCGACATGAGCTAATTTTCGATGCCTTGCCGCGGACAGCGACATGTCCTAATTGCTGCGGCTTTGCCGAAAGCAGCAATATGGTCTAATTGTCGCGGCACTGCCGTGGGCAGCGATATGGTCATATTTCCGGCGGCTTCTCCGCAGGCAACGACATGGCCTAATTGCTGCGGGCAGCAACATGGTCTAATCACCACGGTTAGCTGCATAGGCTAACTGCCGCGGCATTGCTTTATTACCGCGGCCGGCGGCCGTGGCAATCTCGATGTTTCCTGTAGCGAGTTACAACAATGTGGATAGCATAAATATATTCTTTGTACTCAAATACCTATGTATCTAAATTTTCATGGCGATAGGTTGAACGGTGTAGAATTTGATGGTCTGCAGCGCCATCTATAGCGAGTTACAACAAACTTGATAGCATAAAAACCTTCTCCCTGAAATCATACATATATGTGCCAAATTTCATGATGATCTGTCAAACGATGTCGAAGTCTCTTAATTACCAATATACCAATATCAATTTTATATAGATTAGGCAAATTTGGTATGTTCAGTACTGTAACTTGTTCCTATGTTTCACGAAAAACTAATTACTTATTTTTTGTAATATCACACTTACATATGATATTTAATGCATTTGAAGTAGGGTTAATTAATTGTTTGCGATATGCAAATAAGCAGACACTAGAGAAAATTACCATAGTAGCCCAAGAGATTTTAAATAATTATAAAATAATTATAATATAAAGAAGAAAGGCACAAGTGTTTCATTAGCAGTGTTATATATGTACTATATAACAATTTACTTTAACTGCTCTGCGCAATAAAACTTAATAGGTTCTAAAGTAATTTAACCTTGTTGTATTATATTAACTTCATTTCACTATTCTTAGAAACCGGTGCTTTAGTTTAAAGCTTATTTTAAAATAAACACTTATATTAAATTGTTTTCTATGGATTGGAAAATAATCTCATACAAATGTAAATTACATGTATATAAAGCGTTCGTCTGCAACTAAAAGAAGAGTTAGTAGAATTCAATATACCACAAAACAAATTTAAAATAAATTCATATTTGTTTCTGATCGATAGCAAGGTTTTCTAATTAATATTGTAATAAAAATTACATCTTTGTTTTTACATTTATTTATTCACAACCCGTTTCGGCTTTGGCCATTATTAGGCGAAACTGCAAAAATATTACATTAATTTACACAGTACAAAAAATAATATAATATATTTAATTTTATTTCTCATAAAAGGTACTTCCTTGATTTAACATTTATTTATTGACTACCGATTTCGGCTATTGGCCATTATCAGGTGAAACTGCAAAAATATTACATTAACTTACACAGTGCAAGAAATAAAATTATATATTTAATTATATTTCTTGTACTGTGTAAATTAATGTAATATTTTTGCACGTTCACCTGATTGTGGCCAAAATCGGAAACCGAATAAATAAATGTAAAATCAAGGAAGAATAATCTTAAAAAATTGTCTAAATTAAAAAAAACACTACATAACATTGCCTATTTGTGTGTCTATATGCTAAAATTGACATTAATGCGTTTATCCTATTTTAACATCTATACTTGGACGCAACGTTCCCACGTCTAAACTTTGATCGTATTTTTGCGTAACCGCTAAATCCTTTGCAGATAAAACTTTCAAAGATACGTTATTAGATAGTGTTTTAATAATAATTATAATAAACCTTTATTGGCATTAATGTAATATTCACATTGTTTTAATAATATTTTGTTTGTATTAGAAACTTTTTTTTTGTTTGTGAAATGGAAGCCTAGATGTTAGAGCGTTTTTACTTTGCAAATTATGAGCATGTTTCTCAAAAACGGTTCCACAATTTTTTCTTTATATTCTGTTGTAACATAGCATGTTAGTTGAAATAATTTGATTAAATAACTGTTCAAGTAACAGTTCACTGTTCCCAGTTCACTGTTCATTGTAACAGAACTGTTCAAGTAACAGTTCAAGAATTAAGTATTTATTGATGAACAAAACTGCAGTAGAACTTAATGAAGCAAAAATATAACAGTATGAATGATAAGTTGAAGTATGAATTCCATCGCACCGGTACCCGCTTGATCGTTAATCGTCCATAACTAAAAGAAATATCATAGAATGCGTAAGAAAGCAACATCTCGTTCTTACCATCAAATGCAAACTGTTTATGGCTGGGTCTTTCAGCTAGATGCGATACGGTGCGGCGAGTAGGGGAAACCATCTGATCTTACAATCGGTCATCCTGCTGATGATCCGCCTCAGATCAATCGTTTAGTCAAGGCTCTATCTGTGTATGTGCAGTGTAAAGGAGAACCCTTGTGTACATTCTCTTTAACTCCCTTTATATGGACCAAAATATTTTGGTTTCAACTTAGTGCCCGTTCCACGCTGTACACGTTTAATCGATACAAAATCTCCGGTTTAGTACTTATTGGGTTTTTTCTTCGTAGATTTTATGTTTTTCTATTGTCCTCTTGAGCCTTCAAAATTTGCTCTTTGGCCTTCTGCCATAATTCTTCATGTTCTTCTTGAAAATCTTTGATCCATTCTTCATCCAAAAGTCTCGAAAGCTCTATATCTTCTTTGCATCTCATTTTTGCACCCATCAATAGTTTGAAAGGTCACTCCAATACGTCGATGAAAAGCGGAATTATATTCTTCTTGCAAACGACTAGTGTATTTGTACCATTTCGTTGGATCCTCGAGCGACAGTTTAATCAATATAGGGATAGTATATAGGGATTAGTCCTCGCAACCTGTCCATTTAACCTTGGTAGTCCAGTCGTAATAAAAATAGTCAATATGCCTTAATCTTTGCCATAAGATTGAAATTCGCACGAGGTGAATGTAGATCCTCTGTCAGTTATAATTCTTGCTGGGTTGGCAAACGTAATCTTCTGGAGTTCTAATTTGGAAATCGCCTCACGTGACGTAGTTGACTTTGTTGGGTATATCCAAACAAATTTGGTAAAAGCATAAATTACAACCATAACATGCTTCAATTTTTGAATCTAGATTGCAGCGGTCCTATGTGGTAATTGATCAACGTGGTAATTATGTAATGGTGTAATATCCTTTGGTATGGGGTGTAGAATTCTCTCTTTCTTCGATTGGATACTATGCATGGTACATAGTTTGCTATGCATTTTCAATCTTCCCGCGCATTTTTGGAATGTAATAATTTTCTGTCAGTCCTTCTTCCATTCGTCTTACAGAATAATGTCCTCTTGAATACTCAGTCGAAATTATGTCTTTTTGTATGTTTTCGTATGAAATTATGTCTTTTAGTATGAAATTATGTCTTTTTGTATGTTTTCAGGAACAACTAATAATTCACATCCTACACAAAATTTATACAAGACGCCAGACTTCACAAAATAGTATTCATACAGAATTTCTTTTATTGTTTTCGAATTGTCGTCATTTGCCTGTACTCTTTTTATTCCAATCGTTACGTGAGGATCAATAGCTTTAATTTTCTTCACAGATAACGGCTAAGCGCATCAACTTGTCTCCTTAGTACCACTTCTGTGTTCAATCTCATACTGAAACTCGGAAAGGAGCAAAATCCAACGCGCAACCATTGTACTTAAGTCCTTTTTTCCATAACTTTTTTAAGGCTAAACAGCCTCTTACTAGAAGAAATATCTTTCCCAGTATACTCGAAATTTAATGCCTCAATCACGTCCAATGCTTCTTATTAGTAACTGGTATACTTTCTTTCAGGGTCTGATGTTTTACGGCATGGGATGAAATTCATTGTCTTTACTTGATTTTTGAAGCAGAACTACTTCATATTCATCGGACTGGTGTCTGTGTGAAGTTGGGTTTCAGCATCTCGATTGTAAATTTTCAATAGAGGCTTCTCACTTAATGAATTTTTTAAACAATCAAAAGCCATTTTCTATTTGATTTCAAATCTAAACAATTTATTCTTCTTTAACAGGTAGCTCAATGGTTTAGCTATTTTGGAGTACGCAGGAATAAATTTCGGAAAGTAGTTCGTCAGGCCCAAAAAACTTTGTAGTTGTTGGACTGTTTTTGGTTGAGGAAAATATAAATCGGCTTTAACCTTCTCTGGTGATGTCTACATTTTTCCTTCTTCAACAAGGTGACCTAAAAATTCAACTAGGGTTTTAAGAAATTGGCATTTCCTAATATTCATATCGAGGCCATAATCTGAAGCTGTATTTAGTACTAATGTAAAATTTTTAGTTCCATTTTTAATATTGTATGAAGGCAAAATCAAATCGTCCGCGGCAAGTTAATACTAGTCCTTGAGTAATCTGAGTTCGAACACTTTGGTTAATAAAACGCGGAAATTCACTTGGTGAATTTCAAAAACTAAATGGAACACGTCGACATTATACTGACCATTGTGCGTAAAGAATGCTGTATATTTATTACAATCGTCGTCAATTTTCACGTGGAAAATTTCATTCTTTAAGAACTTCGCAATTTATCAAGTTGATCTTCTATTAATCCCAACGGGAATCGGTCTTCAACCACCGTTTGTTTAGGTCTCTGTACTTAATGCTCTTTTTCTACAAGTACGGCATTTGCATAATCAGAAGAACTTTCTTCAACTATTCCTTCCATCTTTCAGGCATTATTCTACCTGCTTATCTACAATTTCCTATCAGGAAAAAGGAGTCGTCGCGGTCTATGGTAAACGTGTACTTTACTATTCAAAATTATCTTCACTTCAACGTTGGTTGTTTTAGTTTCTTAAGGTAAATATTCATCATTCATTTGTTTTTTGGCTTCTTTTTTGCAACTGAACGTGCTGCGTCATCAATATCCCAAACCTTTTCTATCACTTCGATGTTCATTATTTCAAGTAATATAAATTCGGTCGTTGGTTTTGTTACGCGAATTCCAGAGCTATCAATAGTAAGAATTGCCTGTTTCAGCAAGTCAGTTCCAATGATTGCTTGCTCATTCATATATCCTTTTGTAGCGACATGAATTTTAACCCGAAACTCTTCGTCATTAATGTGTATATTTTCTACAAAAAATCCTCGTGTGTGGATATGGCTGTTCCCAAATCCATTTAAAATTAAACTTGGTAATCTTAGCTGCGGCGATCCTAGTTACATGTATACGTCATCTCTCAATATTGTTACATTGCTTCCTGTGTTAGCCAAGGCTAATACGGAGGAACACAAAATTTTTACTTCCTTTACATTGCCATTGACCACAATCGTCAAACTTTCGCCATTCTTTGGGTATTCATTAGAACGGTACCCAATATCTTTACAAGTAAAACATTATAACCCCTTCTCTTTATGAGCACATTTCGCTGAAATATGTACCATCATATCACAGTTGTAACATTTTACATCTTTTTCTCAGTGATTACGTTTTTACAGTAAGTTGGGCTTTTCACTGTCTGGTTTTGACTTAAATCCGCTTGGTTAGTCTTCTGAATACTCTATGTAATATTGTCCCATAAAGTTTCAGCTTTGTCTTAAACTCTTCTAAGTAGGTAGCTCCATACAGCACGGGTTTTTTTGAAATTTCGTCTGATATATCATCAATTATGTATTATATCAGAGCATCAGCTTCGATACTACCTCTCGACGCAATTTATTCCATCATAAGATAATACCCATGCAGGGTCTGTCCTTTCTTGAATTTCCGTTGTTGCTGTAGTTGCTGGTGCAACTTTGCACTGTTCACTTTTTACGAAATTTCCTTTTGCAATTCTTTAGTTTGTTCCACATTAAAATTCATTATTCGCCCTGAATAAATAATTTCTCCAGAGTGTTTAGCGTTTTTTCCTCGACGTTTAATTTTCTATTTCTTTCTTTGTTTGTATTTTGAAGATCAACAGACGTGTTTTGTTAAATCGTTAATGCTGTTTTACTAAAGAGCAGGAAGTTGATTTCAGCTGTCCGCAAAATCACGAACCTTTGCACAGCTCACAAGGCTCGCAGCTACACGTGCTCTCAGTAAGCCGCTGAGGACCGGAGGAACAACAAAATCAGTTGCAGGGTGAGGTCTCACGCGAATCGAATCTAGGGCCCGAAAATCACGTTTCCGGAGAACAATCTTGATAACTTTTTAAGACTAACTGATATTTTCTTACATAGTTTGAAATCCTCCTTTCTTTTCTTTAAATCAGTGCCAATTTAAGGGGTCCACTGTGATGATTTACTATGCATAGCTTATATCACAAATTTCTTTATTTATAGTTTAAGTTTCGACATTCCTGCCTTCAACTGCATTTACTATAAAAAAGTTCTAAAAAGAGAATAAAAACCAATATTAAAATTACACATCAAAGGACATTCTTGTAAAGATAAAAATTGTTAACAGAACAATTATTTTGATATGTAGTTATTTTAGAGTGCTGAAAAATTAATTTTTTTCCGTAGATATTATATATAGTTTTTTTTAATCTTATGATATTACAATCACAGTACAAAAGATGATCATAGGATCGTAGGCTAGTTTTGTTTGTTTTTGTACTAAGTCTCATACCGAAATATGTTAAAATAAATAACATTCAAGCTTATATTCTGCATTGATAGACACCACTTCTATTGATGTAATTAGTGGTTATGATGGTGGATTGAAAGAGCTGCAATCTGGAATTTATATTAAAATATTTAATATGCACATAATTTAAAATAGTGTGAGTATTAGTCTATGTTAGTCGGTAAACAATAATTTCATTAAATCATTCTCAGAGATTTTTTTTTTTATAAAATCGGTACATCTCTAGATATAAAGGAATACGCATAGAATTCCAATTCTAATTCCTCTATAACTATTTCTTTTAATACTACAACCAACCCCCGCACGACTATTTTATTATATACTATATTTATCATTCGTATGATGTATATGTCAGCCGACACGGGGGGTAAATACATTTACAAATTTATTTCTTTCGCTTATGAACTATGACTTGATCTTTTTAAATTGATCTATAGACATGAAAGGTGTTTTATTAGATATAAAAATAACTTATCAATAATTCATTGTCAATGTATTTTTAAGATGATTATACGTATATTGGTCAATGTTTGAAATGTTAATTTGAGGCTTTGAATCCCTAAGCAGCGAGAAATTTTATATTTTTTATGTTGTTACTTATATTTTGACTAATATTTTGAAAATTACGTTGTTCAAGTATTGGAGCCAAGTATTTGAAATAAATTAAACTCAGAAGTATTCCAAAATCTCCATTTTAATTATTGAATTGTATGTGTTAGACGAACTCAATACGAACCATATCAAAATGATATGTTGTTGACATGTTTCGGGAAAACAATCTTCCCATCATCAGAACTATTGATATCAAAAGCTATTAATATGTATAAAATTAAATTTAATGTAAAAAATGAATTCCCTTAATCTCAATGTGAATCACAAGTCACATATTGAAATAAAATTAAATGAATTTTGGAATTGTTTTCTACATTTTAATTTAACATAAAAAAAGTTTTTATGATGTTAGTTTAGGATGTTAGTTACATTAGGATGTTAATTACAATTTTAATTTATGAAAATAACAATCAAAACTTTTTTAATGTTAAATTAAAATGTATAACATAATTCCAAAATTCATTTAATTAATTTCAACATGCGATTTTAAATAATTTTTTTTACTCACTAATTGGTTTTGATATTCAATAGTTCTGGTGATGGGAAGATTGTTTTTCCGAAACATGTCAACAACATATCATTTTGATATTATTCGTATTGAATTTGTCTAACACCTACAACTCAATAATTAAAATGAAGTTTTTGGAATACTTTTGAGTTTAATTTTTTTTATATTTTATTTTTGCATAAACAAAATTAAGCTATTGAATACACTGTTACTACTAATTATTATTTTTAAGAAATTCCACTTTCAACTGAATTCAACAGTGTAAAAAAAATGCTTTTATAGGATGCTTCCACTACTTTTCGCAAGCCGTCTGAAAGCTATCGATCAACATCTCTCCAGTACCTGCTATAAGTTCAGCCGTCTCTTGTTTTCCCATTAAATTTCTTTTACTTTATTCCTACTTTTCTTCTATCGCAAAAAGCATCTCGTGCCTGAAGCTGCATAGCTGAATCCTATGGACCCGCTCCATGATTGCTGCTTACTCCTATCTGCTTTGTGCCGACAAATTGCCGTGATAGCAACTGGAAAAAAAGCGATAGAAATCGATGCAAACAAGAATGCTTCCATCTACGAAGCCCAGAGAAATCATTCAAAAATATAAGAATACGCGATAATAATTAATTTAATAGGAATAATTTAGGATACTTAATCAATACAGACTAATTACAGACTAAATGTAGAACTTCTAGTATCACTTCTATTAATAACTTTAAATACTTTGAAGTTAAACAATTAATTTGGTTCTCTAACTTAGAGAGTATTTAAACTTATTATTTCTATATCTTTGAAGGACAAATGATTAGAATAAATCTGTTCGTTCGTCTGGTCGTGTGACCTTCGCAGATGGTCACATTCCGGCATGCATCGATTTCTACATTTAATTTGATTCCAGCTTCCACAATTAATTTCTTTGTCAGAATATAATATTTATGAACATCAGATACAGAAGTCGATTCGGATAATTAAATAATATTACCGGAACTTGGACCTCACAAAAATCTTACAACAACGACATCCAGAAATAAAATGACGCTCCTAAACCTAAGAAGCCAGCACTCATTGTTCTAAGAAACAGAGATAGGTTTTTAGAAGTCAAAGAATGTTGAACAACATCCAAATAGAAAAATTTTTTAGTTCACATTTTTTTTTGAGTGGGGAAATCTTTAAAAGACGAAGTATGCCCGGTGCATCCAACAGTGTGGGATTTTCACCCACTCAAACTCCACTCCCTGTTTGTAATGGACCGGTTGAGGAGGTATAGTATTGTTTCAGGAAACATCAGGATTTTCCATCCTCTTCAGCCTGGAATTGGTTTTCAGTGGTTCTGCTCAAATTGGTGCAGCTAACTAGCAGGAGGAATGTTATGCTATAGCATTTGCTTTACAGCCTACGAAAACCTGCAAAACCCTGACCATAACATGATTGAAGGTTGCTTGTTTCAGGATTTAGTAGGTTTGGTAATTGGTTTGGTTTTTCGTTTTTAGTTTTTTGTTTCAAGTGAACCTTTGCTGCTGCTTGCAAGCGATATTCTGATGATTTGCTAATCGTGATGGTGGGAATGTTAGTGGATTTTGTTTTATCTCTGTTTGCTCTTTATTTTCATTTTCAAAAGTTTTTTTCTAATTTACTGTATTTTTTTATCTACCTTTTTGTGTCTTTTTATATTTTCTCTCAATGTTAAGTAAATGCCCCTTAACAAAAGGATAATGGGATAGTGTCGAGCATTTCCTGGAGGTCTTCGGGAGGCTCTTGTATTGCATGAATAATTCTGGCTGGTGGGTGCGGAAAAGGTCTTCTAGACGGCTTACGACCCCACTTTTGGACTTTCGATCTGGACCTCAGTGTGTTGTAGTCTGTTGGGTTGTTTTCTTTAGAGCGTTTTAGTGGAAGTGTTTTAAATCTATCGCTGATTGGAGTGGCCTCACAATGATTATACAGATTAGCGCTTTGAAACTTATAATGGAGTTTGTGGTTTCCTATGAATTGCACGCTCACAAGTTATTAGCCTGTGGATTTCCCTATTTGTGGCGGAAGAGTACAGAATTCCTGTGATCGATAATTGGTCTAATATATGTTTTGTAGGTAAAGTGTTCTAGAGTCGCAGCCTCTCAATCATCCTCTGAGAGCAGAGATTAGATTGGCTCGTTTTCTAACTCGGGCCTAAGTGGTGTCTAAGTCGTGTTTCCAACTGAAGGTTCTGCTGAATGTTATGCCCAGGTATGTAATCTCAGCCCGTATTGGGATGGATTCTTCCCATAGGCGAAGTTGGATTTCAGGTGGGTCCTGATGTGTATTTCTTGTGTAATTGGAATGCTGGATCAGAATAACTTGGGGTTTAGTGAGATTTGGCGTTATTCGCCATTTCTTTGCCCAGTCAGAGAACGTGTCACACCAACTTATTACCTGTGAACGAAGAAGACTTTGAAAAATTCACAGGTTACACTTCCAATTTCCGAGTGCCCTATTATATGAACACTGCCCTGCTGAGCCTATCACAGATCGTCTAAAATCCCTACAGTCTAAAAATCCGACTCGACGCGATGCAGAAAACAACCCAATAGCCTACAAAATCTTCGTTCTGATTGGAAAGCCAGACACCACCGTATCAAAATGCCTCGCAGACCCTTCCCACATCCGCCAGCTCGAATATTCGAAACCATGCAGGAATCTCCAAGATATCCTTGAATTAATCCCACTGTCCTTAAGATGATTCCTGCGCCTATATTATAGAAAAAACAAAAACAAAAAAAAACAATCACTCTTCCACAACAACCTTAATTTCTATTTCAGGTCAACTAACACCAACTTGCGCAGCCAAGCAAG
>WYDF02019573.1:0-13261 GCA_009867245.2 Adranes taylori | reverse complement strand
TTGCTAATAACCTACTAAAATTATTTAAAAAACAATTTATTGAAATGTACGCAAAATAATTTATATAGAACAATTAATTTCCATATCATGTATTTAATTTTAAAGTAATTATTGAAGTACTTTATCTAAATATACGAGGAAGGTTCAAATAAATATAAATATAATACACAATAGAGGATCATTTTGATCTTCGTCATCGTCAGAGGCAAATATGTCGTTTTCCTCTTCAGTTTCATTTAGTTGTAGTGCAGTTAAATTTTTCTTTGCACGTTTTCTAGCACGTCGAGTTTCCATAGCAGGTTTCTTAATTTCTTTTGCTTTCAACTACTCTAGAATGGAAGTGCTAGTAAGTATGTTGTTCCCTCGGTTTTCTTTCTTTTAGACCTTTGCTGGACATCTGAAGTAGATGGAACAGGAGAAATTGCGTGAGGGCGAATGACAGAAGTGTTAAAGAGGTTTCTTTCTTGAGCAATGCTTACTTTATTTAGTAAGACAACGTTATGATTTTCTTCTGGAACAGCTGGATTTCGAGTTAGTCCCCTTTTCGGTATATTTGACACCACTGCAGGATTAAAGAAGTAATCTGGAAATATGTTAGTGTTTAGCGGCCAAATTCCGGTCTTTACAAATCCATCAACAATATTGTGGTTTGTTGCTGCTTTACGATAAGCTGCGGCTTATAATCCACCAACTTGGTATGGAGAAACGGTCCGCCCCGTGTGATACTTCAAACACTTTCTTGATCATAGTATGTTTTCATCGGGCCGAAAAGGTATACGTCTGATGTCTGTACTCGATGGGTATATTGCGGCGGGAAGCATACCATCACTATAGCATACTGTTCAGCAAACGTCTATACCTCAATTTTTTGTGGCTTGCATGACCATCGAGTAGAAGAATAACTTTACTGTTTTGAGACGGAATAGAATATTCTTTAAAATGCTGCATCCATCACAGATACATCGCCAGTCATCCACCCGGCTTCTTGTGCAATGCCAAGTGTCCCGAAAGTTGCTTCGTCGGTCAACTCCTCTTTCCAATTTTTTCTTGGAAATATTACTGTAGGTGAGATATAACTACCTGCTAAGATATAACTACCTGTTGCCCTTTATCTGCACTAGAAATCTGCCCGACTTGTTTTCGACCCATTGTAGCAATTACTTTTCCGGGGCTATGGATAAGGCTGTTGCATCCACATTCCTTTTCCTTATGTGATTAATTTTATGTTTCTGAATAGTTTCCTCCAGTGTTTAGAAAAACTTTTGCAATTTGTCATTTGATAGATGATTGCGCTCTTACAGCTGACGTCGCTTTAGGTTTTCTGAGTGATGTGTCTTCATCTTTAGATCTAAATACGCATAACCAATCCTAACTAGCCAACTTAGTTGTTGTACTAAACCGAAAATGTAAACTTATAGCGACCAAGGCCCATATCAGTGCTCTTTACTTGTTTGTTTTTATCGGATGCTCTTCTTCGCAAAGTAGCTTGGAGAACTTTAAATATTCTTGATGCTTGTAGCCAACCCATTTTCCCATCTCGTACTGCTTGAATGACTTTTTGCATTTGTGCTGAATCCCATGATTGATGGGTGCTTGTCCTTTTATAATGTTCCAGCATACGTGTTTCTACTAGCTAATGTATCTATATACATATTTCTTATATCCAACGACAACGTTGCCAAGTTGGAGAAAATATCGGTATGTCGTTTTATTTTAGAATGTCATTTTAGCCCAGATTCTCCTACATAGGGAAAACAAGAGAATTTTTATCACTTGACCGAAAATACTACTTTCGTCATTTTGTATTTACAAATTTTTTGTTGGTTTTATAAGCACCAGCTTTTATCCAATAGTCATAATTTCTATTTCCTTTGAACTCTTTGTTGGTCAAAATTACGTGGGCTTTTTGGAGAACATCTTAAAAGTTTTTAAATTTGACCTAAAATACATAAAAAAATTGAAAATAAAAATGTATGTTGCTCCTCTACCCCCTCCGTGTCATTTGTCATTAGCTTCTTATTCATTGTACTAAGCTTGAATTTTTTACGTAGCGGTTTTTTTGAAATATTTAAAAAAAATGGATTTGACTGTGTCACCTTTAAAAGGCGTTTCCCTTAGGAAGCATTATTGAATGAAGGTAATTTAGGTTAAATCGACATAAAATAATGTTTAGTATGTGTAGTTTCCGTTTATCAGGAGAGTTTCTGGACAACTGTATGTATACTTTATTTTATGTGCTGAATCTTCAAACCTTTCAATTTTGATAACATTCTCTCGTTCGTCTCTGTACCAGAATGTCTTTTAATATTAAAGAAGTAGCATAATATAACGATAAAACTTCGTATTATTTTTTTAATACTTCAAAGTTAGCTATTTAAAATTTTACTTAGGCTAATGTAATAAATAGTATAGTGCAATACAATAAATAAAAAAATTCTTAAATTATCGAATGTTGTAATTATGAATCGTAATTCAAGGCATCAGATAAATATGAATGCTCAGAACGCTCAAGGAGATGATGTCATGTTGGCCATTATTGATGGTGGTCAACATTTCGATAAAGCCTATTTATCGGATGGCGCTTGAGACGGCGAACTAAAAACGTCACATCGAAAAGGGAAAGAAAAAAATGCAAAAAGAGGGACAGAATTCGTCGTCCGATCTACATCAGTACGTCGGGCCCTATAGGCTCGAAAAAACGTTAGGCAAAGGACAAACAGGTAATTTAAACTGATTTCCATTTTCATTCTTTAATGTATAAGAGATTTGTAAGATCTCAGAATTTTTTTTGGTTGTGTCTGTACTATCTTTACCGTAATCGGCGAGAAGATAGCCATAAAAATTGTAAACTTTAAGATTTAGAGATGCAGTACCGCATATATTATGATTTTAAACATACAGCCAAGTTTTTCCATCAAGATCGTTTCTAAATCCAAGAACCGATTGCGCTATCAATACTACATCTGAGTTCCATCGCAAATTTCATCAGAAATTCTAGGCGATGAATAAAAGGACTCACCCATTTTACATAGAATGGCAGACTCCCCAAGTTTGATTTTCTTAAGATGGAAAATATTAATTTTGATTCTGTTAGGAGAAATATGGAACTCTATAAAAAGAGAAAATTGCCAATAAAAAATTTATTTATTAGATTTATAGCAATTAGTACGTCCATTTACATATCGAAACTTTGTAAGAGTGTTTGCCATTTGTTGAATTAAATTTTTAGTTCAACCAAAAATGATGATATATGAAATGCTAAATGCAGTGAACTCTCCCTTAGTGAAGCTCTCCATCATTCACTGGAGCTCTCCATCATTCACTGGATCTCTCCATTCAGTGGATACCTTTCCTAAATGGACATGTTTTCAGTCACAAAACGTTCGATTGTATGTACCTAAGGAATTTATGAACACTGAGGAATTTTTTTATTGCATTGATATCGTCCATGCTTCAGGAGGTGGCCACATTGTCCGCAGGAATTGAAAGTTGTAAGACAGGAAATGAAAGTTGATTTTTAGTTGAATACTCGTAACTTGGTCGGAGTTTTATGTTCCTTTTTCTTAATAAAATATTGCGTAATAAAATTGTTTCATTCTTTTTGAACAACCCTATATTGAGAACAAAGTATATAGGGACGTTCAAACAGAAGTACTCAAATCCTTGCGTGAACTGGGACGTATATTTTCCTTGTACTTAGCATAAGATCAATTTATGTATACATCTTTGTAGTGATCACTTATTACAATAATATTTAAATAAAGATTTTTATTTGAATAACTGTCTTAAGTATTCATCTGTTTTTGGTTATAGGTTTGGTGAAATTAGGAATTCAATGTGTTACTGGAAAGAAAGTTGCAATTAAAATCATCAACAGAGAAAAACTTAGTGAAAGTGTTTTAATGAAGGTAATTTATGTTTGTCTATCTACGCATTGTTTTAATTCAATCAATTAATCCTTTATTGGTATAAAAATAATAACAATTCATTATATTAACAACAATTCAATTCATATTTATATATACACATACATAACGTGACAAGGAAAAGGAAAAACCAGTTACATCGCATTTGCCCTTCTCCTTTCCTTTACCATTACAATTTCCCTTAACCTTCTCATAATCCCTTTCCCTTTCCTCTATACATTCTCTACTTTTTTCCCATCCCCTTTTTTCTCTTAATTCTTTTTCTTACTAATCTCTCAATATTTTTATCATAATCTGAGTTTCCTTTACCTCCGGTCCTTGGTATACCTTCCAATTCTCCTCTTTATCATGCTCCATTATCCTATACCTATTTCCCATCTCCATACTTTCACATCTAAACCACGCTATCATTCTCTTCTCATTCATGCTTAACCCAGACGTCAAATAAATTGGCTTTCCCCTACTATGCTTTAACTACTGATACTTTCTGTTATATTTACTCACAATTCAGCATCCCTCATTCTATTTTTTACTTTTCTCACAACATTTCTATCAGCTTCCTTCATTCTTTCATACCATGCATTCTTTGACCATTCTATCCTCCATCCTTTCTCTATCTGCAAAACCATTCATTACCTCCTCCCTCCCTGCATTCCTCTCTCATTGCTTCCACAGTCTCTTTCTACCAGTCTTTCATCCTCTTACATCACTTTTCTTTAAAACTTTACTAATTACTTATACATTTGCATTTATTCATCTTTTGCAAAACAATTGCAAAAATTACTCATAAGTTCAGTATCATCATTCTCATTTTCTTTGATTCACCAAAACACTCTTCCCATAAACACCTCATTCTCTCCGCTAGCACTTTGGCTTTTTTAGTAAATCACTTTTTCCAGATCCATTCCTCCACCTCATATACTACAAATACTTAAAAAAAATTACCCAATCTATTTTAATTCCTACCACCTTTTTTACAAATCATAATGTACGTTTTATTTCATATTCACCAATATTACGTTGTTCAATATTATACCCCATGCCTGCCCTTTCTTTAACACTTCTTCCAAATCCGATATTGAATAAACTTGCACTCAACGGACATTCATGGCTTACATACTTCCTTATTCACATTGAACCACTCTGATACTTTTGCTCCCATTCCTGTTATCTTTCCACACAAGCTCTCCGATATGCCAACCTCTTTCATTCTTTTCCACATTTTCTCTATCACGATCTCGTCAAAGAACTTTATATTTATAAACAGTAAATATAGCTTACTCACCCTGATTTATAATATAATTTAAGGTAACAATAGTGTCTACACTGCTCATTCCCTTTATAAATCCTGCCTGTGTTATGGACTACACTCTTTTCTCCTTCGTTTCTTTCCTACTTCTTATACATTATTCGTGCAAAGGGTCGATAAATCCCATTCATAATCCCCCTGTAGCTCTCCGCGGCCGTTCTATCCCCTCTTTTATACACCTGACAATTTCTCCCTGTTTTCGTTCCTCAGCAATTATTTCTCTTCTCTTCCATACTGCATTTATATCTCGTGTCAATGCCGTTATCCTATTCTCATCCAAACTCTTCTACACATCGACAGGCATTCTATCTGGACTCTATGCACTGCCTTTTTTGATTTTAAATCTTCCCTTATGTCTCCTACTAGTATATCCCCTCTACTTTCTATTTCCATTGTATTTTCCTCCACTCCATTTTCGTTCACTTCCTCATTCTCACTATCACCCAACCTCTTCCTGCACAGTTTTTTCCATTAATTATTTATATATATTTGTCACGTGTAATTTTGGGATGGCTTGGATTCCGACCATCCTTGATTACACCCGGAAGGAATGAGCTCCGTCTAAGGTATGTCCGAACCTGACTTTTTTCACAAAGGGACCGAATAAAACAATAACAGATTTATGCATATCTAAGGAGGAAACTTAGACGTATTTATCATTCTCTGGGCCGGTAAGGGGGTTGTAGCTGATGGCTGAGTACCGGTACCAACGAAATTTTAAAAGAACAACTTAATTTTAAGTTCGTAGAATTGGAAATTAAATTAATTAAGTTTAGCAAAGTATAGGCAATCCCTAATAAAAATTATAATAAGTCTACTCATATATGGGTTGTCATCTTCAAAAAATAATCCCTGGCGTACAACAATAACACACCACTATTCGCTTTTCGTTCAGTTCTATCACTTAAATTATTTATTACCTATTTCTACTCAACTCAACACATTATTCTCTAGTTTAATTACTACCGAAGTTAATTAAATCTATTACTGAATAATTATGTATATTTTGATTAATTCTATTCTCTACCTCGACTGGCCGCGATTCCGCTTCAATTTTAATTGTAATTCTTAATTTCGTAATGTACTGTTCTACCACTTTTCAAAAAAGACTCTCTGCGTAAGTCTTTATTTAGTTTTCCCCTAATACGCTGCCGAATCATTTTTTTCTTCCACTCTACTTTCCCTACTTTTAATAATTTGCTATGCTCTAATGCATTTAGATCCGATAATCTAAGAACCATACTCTATTAATTATCTTCAGCCATAATGACTTGACTGCCAGCCATAATAGATTCGCACTCGCACATACACACACACACACCCACACATACACACATAAATGCACACACACGGACATAGTGTTTCACACTTCTCGCGCTATCACTCCTGATCGATTCTTTGTTAATCAGCTTGATTCTCACTAATAGCCGTACTACTAATTACCCAGTAAAAACGGCTCCCCGCTCCTACCTTTTATTTACATGATTTACTACAATTGACGTCACTGGTTTTTATTTTTTTCCGTCGGCAAGAAAATTGCTATTCTACATTTTTCATGGTAAAATTCTAACTTAGCCGATATGTGAGTATCTTGTCTAAATGTTTACATTTTATCTGTTTTTTTCATCAATAAATGTTTAAGTGAAACTTCCTGTATCAAATAACATTTGCCATTTAGCAATTAGTCCTTATAACACTAATACTGCTTAAGGTAACAAACATTTCTACGAAATTGAAATGTCAGTAGAATTTAATTTATACGATGACAAGTACTATCTTTACAGTATATTTAATGTTATAAGAACTATTAAATCAAACATATTGTGAAGTATTTAAATTAAATTTGTAGTTGTAAAATTTTTAGTAAATATTTTTTATCTTTTTCCAAAAGCATTTTGTTTAAATTCATGTGTAATTTAATGCGTGACTAAACCTCAATTAAAATTTTATTCATTATGCTATTATTAAAGAAAAACAGTTATTAATAGTTGATTGATTTCCTTCTAGGTCGAGCGCGAGATAGCCATTATGAAACTAATAGATCATCCTCATGTATTGGGCCTGTCCGATGTTTACGAAAACAAAAAATATCTGTAAGCATATGTATACACGTTATTAATATCTTTTACTTATTTACTTCTCACGCATCAAGAATAAATGTTTGCTTATCAAATTTTTTATATCCATTGACTTTTATTATTATTATTATTATTATTACTCGAGAATTAATTTAAAAGGAATGGGGGTTTCATATTTACATACCCGGATTTTTCCGAACATGAAGCTGGTGAGAAACACCAACTGACTGTAATATGTGGTACACCCTATTGTGCAAGGGTGCGTTTCATGTAATAAAAATTGAGAACTAATTCGAGGATTTTCTCATTGTTGATATTGAACTCTCCTATGTAATATTTTGAGCTATTTCCAGTTTAATTTTCCAGCTATGTTGATTGATGACACTCGAAGCATTTAGACATTAGAATCAACATCGTAGACAATCTTAGCTTCAACCGGAGCCATTTAAATCATTTTTTTTTTCTGTAAATGGGATCACCAAAGGCTAACGATCCCATTTACTTATGAGGAGAAAATGTTCCTCTTATGTTTAACTGTCTTTTATATGACTAGATTGAAGGTCCCGTATTTCCTACCGCGACTAGTTGCATATAAATTTTCTATCAATATTTCACATCGTCTACCATCTGCTTAAGTGAGTCATTTTTTCTGACCCTCTTGCTCTATAGGATTTTCCTATGTCTATTTCGTTTTGTCTACCGGGTCTGTGCTACACACCCTTTTGCTCCATACAAATTTCCTATCTATATTTAGCTTTATATATCTTATTTACTAAGAGACTATATGTTATAGCCTCTAAGTGGGTTCTATGTTATAGTCTCATCTATACTTCGCTTTGACTACTGTCTGCTTAAGGAGGTAATTTTTGTTACTTCCTTGCTCTAGAGTTTTTATCGCTATTTCGCTTCGTCTACCGTTTGCTCCATATAAATTTCCTATCTATATTTTGCTTTATATATCTCATTTCCTAAGATAGCCTACGATAGGGGTAGATTATTAAACTATAATTTAATACGCTAAAATTATATAAGCTCTATAATTTAATTAAATAATGCATGTATTACTTTAAGCCGTAAAGAACTATTAATTATTAATTCGATAAGTCAATCATTTCGAAAACTACATATTGACTGCATGAAACACCCAATTAGCTTAAAAGGCAGGCAAGGCATATGACCCATTTCTGGCATTGGTATGGTAGGCGTCATCATTATCCTCTGTTTTCAGTAACATCATTGTCTAGCGACTCTGCTAACTGCACCGCACTGGCTTGTTATAGCGTTCTATGAACGCAAATGGTACTTAGACGAAATGATATTTTAAGTGAGATGAACCATTATAGATATTAACCCATTTCCACAATCGAGATGTAAAGAACTTTAACAATCAAAGTCTCTTTTTATTAACCCCATAAATCATTTCTAGTATTAGCTTATACACGCTAAATGTCAGTATGGTAAGAATTATATAGAGGATTTTCTGTTAACAAGGCATGATAATGCGGTAAGCAGAGTCTTTAAATAATGATACTATTGAAAGCAGATGGTACGGATGAAGGCTACCACCTGTTCCCGAAATGGTCAATCTACCCTGTCTGACTTTTTTTATCTAATTGGATGTTTCATGCAGTCGAAATGATTATCTTATCTAATTATTCAAAAATTTAAATGTGTATTTACAATAATAATTAATATACAAAATAAGAGAGAAAAAAATTGAATTACAGATATTTAGTGTTGGAGCACGTCTCTGGTGGTGAATTATTTGATTATTTAGTGAAGAAAGGTCGTTTGACGCCCAAGGAAGCACGAAGATTTTTTCGACAAATTATATCTGCATTGGACTTTTGTCATAGTCATTCTATATGGTAATTAATTAATTGTAAACACTTAATGATAATTTAAAAAAAAAACTTATTTTGTTAATAGCCACCGTGATTTGAAACCTGAAAATCTATTATTGGACGAAAAGAATAACATCAAAATAGCAGATTTTGGGATGGCATCTTTACAACCGCAAGGTTCGATGTTGGAAACTAGTTGTGGATCACCACATTACGCTTGCCCCGAAGTTATAAGGGTAAACTGAGTTTTTCTCATCAATTCATTAAATTATTTAAGCGTATTTTTACTATATTTATCTTATATTCCCACGTACCGAAAAAATGAAGAATCTACAAATTATATTCTAATAAATTAAACACATAGAAAAGTGAACGGTACTATGGTGATAGTTCTAATATTTCTGTCCCTTGACATTTTTATTTTTTGGTGTATTAAAGTAATTCAATTATAATGACTAAGTTATTGTCAATAGTAACATGGTCGCCAATAAGTATACATCGTCCGTCATAGCTGAGTTAAAAACGCTGAAAAAAGATGACCTAATCGATTTTGTAATATTCGGTAAGCTACTTGATAATTGTGCAAGTAGTGAACTCATCGTGAAAGCTTACGACAAGAGAAAAGTGAGAATTTGGTGAATAAAGTGAATGATGAAAGAAGTGAAATGTGTGTTCGACCATCTTGTATCGTACTGTTTTACGCTAATAGAAGTCAAGAGAAAACTATTGATGAATTTAATAAAATAAACAAGCACCTGGAAGACCTCGTGAAACAGCAACGAGAAGTATAATATTAAATAGAAATATGCTTGAAACTGAGGTTAAAAGATTAGATTTTTCACAATAGTGACACCTATTGGCAGTACTGTGAACCAAAGCTGTACAGAGAACGTTGTTAATATACCTAATAGCAAGGAGACCGAAGAAATGAGTAATAATTCTATACAGCCTGCTTGACTGTGGGGGTTAGTCAAATAATCCCTGCTCAAACAAAGCTCTGACAGATGGCAATGGATATATGTCGGATATCTCTACAATCAACACAAAAAATGAATACAAAATAAATAATAGTAATATACTCTCGAGAAATATAGAGTCTACAGAAAATATAACAGACAAAAAAAAATTTAAGTCGTAATAAAAATAACAATAGATTGCAGACCAGCAAAAAACCTCTTATTGGTTCGAACACTTCCATAAGCCATATACAAGCTGTTCATAAATTAGGTTATTTACACCTATGTAGTCTGAATAAGGAAACAACGAAAGAAAATGTTGAAAATTATTTGAAGGAAGCTGCGCCACTTATTAATTTCGTTTGTGAGAAGTTAGTTTCAAATACACCAAAATCTTCGTTTAAAATTGGTTTTCGCCTTAAATATGTGGATGTAGTATACAACCCGAGCATATGGCCCGAAGGTTCAGCAATTTGAAGATTTATTTTTCCAAAAGTAGCAGCAAACTTCCGCATGCAACAAAGACGATCAGATGATTAGGTAAACAAAATTTTACAATAGTGCATCAAAATGTGCAATCGTTAAGATCTAAATGTAATCAAATTGAAAATTCTCTAAATGAATTAAATGTAAGCATTTTCTGTGTGTAAGAACATTGGATGAGTTCCGAACAGTTGAGTTCTACCTCCATCGTAAATTATTATCTGCAGGACGGAGGAACTGCGATATATGTTAACAATGCAATTTTGCCTAAATGTAAAAACGTAGACTATTTAGTAAGTATGTCAGAAGATCTCACATTTGAATGTTCTGCTATCTCCATAGATAAACGTACATGTGTTTGTCTGTATCGTTCACTGAACTCTAAGATTTCGGATTTCATATCCAAGTTTGATACTCTACTTAACAATATTTTTGGTAAATACGATTATGTCATAATTCTAGGTGATATAATCATAGATAACGTAAAGAAGTCAGATTACCAAACAAAATTATTTTTTAGATATGATAGATTCATACAATCTGAAGTCAATTATTAATGTTCCTACCCGTAGTGAAATCAGAAATAATGTCAACGTTGACAGCAGTATTGACCATTGTATTACCGATGCATGGGAAGATGTAAGTGCCTATATCAATGACATAGGTATTTCGGATCACGCGATGCAAGTTGTATGCTTAAATATTTCTAGTAACTCGTGCAAACCGCATGATACAACTGTATCGGCGATACAACTGTATATTGCGTTTCCTTTGTGTAATTTTTATTCTAACAAACCAAAACAAACAAAAAGTTTACCGTGATATAGTAGTTTGGATAAAGGAAAGCGGAATATTTAAAGAATCTCAATTGGTTATATCAAAGTACTCATGATACCAATATATTCAATAAATACAAAACTTTGAAAACGAAATATTCTCAATATTTAACTAGGGCGAAGCGAAGCCACTATGAGAAGTTAATGTACAAGGCTGATGTAAAAAGTAAACACTTGTGGTCCATAATAAACCTAGCAAGGAATAAACATCATGATATTAAAACTAAAAACATTTCAATACAAACTGATAATGGAGTAATTGTAAATCCATCTGTTATTGCACATGAATTTGGTGAATATTTTTCCACAATCGTCTAAAAACAATTAGACAATCATTTTGGAACTAATCCCTCAACTTCATGCACATTACCAGAAGAAAAGCCAAACAGTATGTACATGTATCCTATCACAGAAGATGAGATAGTTGATACCATTAATAACATGGTGAATAAATTCTCATCTGGCTTTCACCAGATATTGACGGTCTTTGTAAACAAGACCTTTAACGCATATTTAACCAATTTGACATTGATAATAAATAAAATATTCGAATTAGGTCAATACCCTAATCAATTAAAACTTACTTATATTACTCCTGTTCCCAAAAAAGGGCCTTCTGAGGACATATCTAATTTTAGGCCAATCTCTATCTTGAGTATTTTTTCAAAAATTACTGAAACAATATTGGTTAATAGAATCGTGGCCTTTGCTGAAAAATTCAATATATTTAGTCCGCAGCAACATGTATTTAGGAAACATTTCTCCACGGAATCTGCTGCTATTGAACTATCAGTGCATGAATACTTAAACTGTGATGAAAAAGTTGCAGTACTGTTCTTTGACATGACACGAGCATTTATGTCTCTGGTTCACTATCACTATTTCGGTATTCTTGCGATATATTCTTAAAAAAAAACTCTTCGAGTTCTTAGTGAAAATAAGATGTCCTATCATTTTATGTAAATTAAATGAAAAATATTAAATACCAATCTTTATAGATTCTCCAAAGCTTTCGAGCTTTGGTTCACAATATGCATGTAGCCCGAAGCATTTACCATTACAATGTAATATTATATAATTTTTCTTGAAAAAGCATTGAGGCGTTATTCAAACTAAGTGTCATGCAAAATAATTTTTTCAGGCTTCCTTTTTTTAATTAAGAACCATGTCTTTACAGAATTTTCTTTTCTCGATTTTAGAATTTTTTTCTCGATAATTTACCTACTACGAAATGATGTTATTATCCCCAGCTTCCCATTACGTTTAAAAATAAAACGCTAGACTTTGCCATTGGTAGGGTTACGAGTACTTATCTTATTTAATTCTACCAAATCAAACATACATTTAACCAAACTCTGCGCAACCATTTCAACTACGAAACGTCTCTCTTGGCCAAGACTATTTGAATAAAACAGATACATAGATTCAACTAACTACTGATAATGATTTGCTTAAGGTTATATGCAAATAAACAGTAATTCTTCATACATTCAAAAGAAATAATGCCCCATAAAGATAATAATCAATTACTACGTGCAAAAAGATTAATAAACATGGCGTTCAAGTTCGTCAAATAAATTCCCCAATTATTTATAGTTATTTTACTTACAGGTTTTGTCATTCCTACCAAAACTAAATTATTTTAGATCTCACACCGTTACCTTTTTAATTTACTTTAATTTATCTCAATTCCACCACTCTACTATACAATGTCCCATTTCCAGCTTCCGATATGTATTTAACAATTTAATGTATTCATTATAATAGTTGTTTAATTAAGCAAGCAATCATCGAAAATTGCGAATCATATATGAGAGACCACAAAGGTA
>WYDF02019562.1:0-13261 GCA_009867245.2 Adranes taylori | reverse complement strand
ATAAAAAGGACGTTTATAATCTAAAATGGATCAAACTTTAGAACATCTTATTAGGGATAAGTGTACCGACGTGTACCCAATACCTATCAGAGCAGATGAGTAATGACTGTTGTATGTTGATAGTTAAAAACAGAGCGCAAGTTAAAGTGACACCTCTTGTTGCAAGACACTACACACTGCGATACAACTGTGTATATGAGCTGACAATGTAGTTTCACGCGTTAAGAAGTTTAAAAACGTGCGGCCGACAATGGCAGTATTCCACGATAAAAAACTATGCACCAGAAAAAAAAACCAAAACCAAAGACTTCGTTTCAATACGATCAGAGCGTTTACAGTTTTAAAAGTTAAAATCTTGTGAGAAGTATAATGAAATATTTGATGTCCCCACCTACAAGAAACAACAGAGCTCTCTTACAGATTGAGGCAGCGGTATTCATCTTGAACTTCCAACTCATTCCAGCAATCTCTCTTAGACAACTGATAAGCATTTCAGTAACGTTGTCTATCGTACAGAAGTTCAAACTGACCAAAAAATATAAATGTTTGTAATCGCCATTAAATTCGAAGTCCCTCTATAGAACAATGCATTTACAGACGATCAAAGACTGCTATACATTTTTTTTGCGTAAATCCTACTATCGGGGTTTGATTATTGCAATCTTAATTTACTTTTTATATGTAGGTTAGAAAATCGCAAAAAATGTAATGCAAATGTTTTTAATTTCTCTTTTCTCAGCTGCTCCCAAATATTTAAGTTCTGATACCATTTGATGTTATTTTCGTCCATAAAAATCCAGTTATATACGGGTTCCCAAGACCGACTTAACGCATTGATTTCATCCAGAAAACTTTGCCGCCTAACCTGTGTTTATTTTTCGGACTCATATTCTGGCTAACTCATATCTTCTTCTTCTTAAAACGCCGTCTCCCTTCGGACGTTGGCGATTCAATTTGCAATAGTGATCTTGGAAACAGCAGCTCTAAAAAGCTCTGCTGACGTTCGATCAAGCCACCGGCGTAGGTCTTTTAGCCAAGAGTTTACCGACGTATATTTTTCCTTGTAATTTCCCCTCGATTATTAGGATAAGTATTTCATACTTGTACCCACGCATTATATGTCCGATGTGTTGCAGATTCTTCTCCTTGACGATGTACATGAGTTCCTTGTATTTTTTTGCTGCAGAACCTCGAGCTTAGTTTTTATTTTGGTCCAGGAGATACGTAGCACTCTTATGTTTAGATACATTTCAAAAGCGTTGAAAAGTGCTTCGAGAATAAATCATGAATTTTGTCTCAGCGACGTTCGACGACAGGCCTTATGTCAATGGTATCTATTAATTGTTGAAGATTGGGTACAGTACTGGCAATAATAACAGTGTCGTTAGAGTATCTTATGAAATGTAAAGAATTAGGCAGTCATTCATCTTTATTTCAGCATTCGTAACTGCCAAAGCTTTCGTGAAAACGGCTTCGGGCTATATTTTAAAATGGAGTGGAGACAATACCTCTGCATGCCTGTTGTTATAACCACCTTCTCCGAAAGTCTGATCTCTACACCAAATTGCGTTGTTTGATGCCAGTGGGGTTCCGTTATGATGCGTAGATCTCCTGCGTTCACGTCCAATGCTCTTAGTATTTCCGCCACCTTGCAATCGAATGCTTTTCGGTAGTCCAGAAGCCAAGTATAAACGTAAAAGTTCATGTCCCGGGCAGGCTATGTAATTTTAGCGAGAATACTGCTTCGTGGATCCCCACGCCATTTCTGGCAATTTTGTAACCCATATTTAAAAAATTACTAAATTCTAGACCTTCAATTACGCATCTCTACACCATTTATGTATATCGACAATCAAGCAAGTGCAAACATCTTTGATTTACATTTTTTTTACTTGTTTCTGAGTTAATGTTTTTGAAGAAAACTTAAAAGACCAGTAAAAGTAAATTGTGTTTAGCAATCATTAATTAGATCATAATGAAGTCATAAATCAATATAAAGTCATATTCAAATCAATTAGTAAAATGCATTTTTATTAAGGTCGTGAAATAAATAAGTAAAATCAGGTGCCTAAAATATGATCAAAAAATATG
The DNA here is from genome assembly GCA_009867245.2 of Adranes taylori. Taxonomy (NCBI): domain Eukaryota; kingdom Metazoa; phylum Arthropoda; class Insecta; order Coleoptera; family Staphylinidae; genus Adranes; species Adranes taylori. The sequence goes on along the minus strand of WYDF02019562.1, from coordinate 11,170 downwards.
CATTTTATATAAAAGTAATGATAAAATGAAATTTCAAAAAGTGTTATAAAATTGTCTTATTTTTAAACTTCAAAAATTACCTTAATTATACCAGCCACACTTAGAGTTAAACTCGAAGTAAATGCAACCACAACGATCTCTGACATTTCCATAAAAAATGCAATAAACGATCCAAATATGATTTTCATTATTAGCCAGTTAAATTCTGTATTATTTTCAGATCTTAACAATTGGCAGTTTTTTAAAAGTGAAGATCCTATAAAAATAATATATTATAACGAGTAAATAATATACATTCAATCAAAAATCATTAATTTTGATAAAACAAAAACATTTTTCTTCTTAAACAATCAAATTGATGCTTCATAAAACTATCGTTTTTATTTTATATAAAAAGTACTGATAGGTACTTATATTACGTTAGTTGGAATCTGAAAGTGATAAAAACTAGCAGAATATCTTACAAATCAAATAGTTTTCTGCGAATATGTTGAAAATCATGTAAATCATGCCAGACTGTGTAACTGCAGTTCTATGGATGCTTTACTGGAAGTTCTTGCCAGGGAAAAACTAGCAGACCTCCTACTGGAAGGACGAAACATATAGAATCATAAAAAGAAAGTGAAAGGTGGCTCTATTACAACTGATTGCAAAAATATCACCCTACAAGAATGCTTAACGAAACAAATCTTGGATAAAGAATCGACTATGTAATGATAATGATAATAATAAACATTATTACGGGAAGACCCCAATATGAACAAAAATAATACAATATTGTTTCAATTAGAAGAATTCAAAAACTATTAAATCTCAATATTACAGTAATACATTTTTAAAAATTTGATTGAAATAGTTCATCATCGAAAGATAGATAGCAATATAAAACATTATACGTTAAAATGACAATACAATTAAAATTCTTCATTCAACAGTTCCCCATTTCAATACTAATCGCAATAGAAGAAATATAGATTTTGCTATTTTTCAGAAGTCTTAGAAGCACTCAGGAGCGACGCTAACCTGACAGCGGAAATGATGCTCCATCTACTACACCAAATGTAGAATACCGAAGCAATGCGCGCCGATTTGAAAAGTGGGGTGCTCGTCAAACTACCTAAGAAAGGGGACCTCATCAAATGCATCAACTGGAGAAGTATAACGCTACTAACTACGCCAAGTAACTTTGTTTTTTCGCGGATTCTATTAAATCGCATCAGGAAAGCACTGGATGGAAGATTAAGGAGCAAGCTGGATTCAGAGAGAGAGAGAGAGAGAGAGAGAGAGAGAGAGAGAGAGAGAGAGCGAGAGAGAGAGAGAGAGCAGATGCTGCACATACCAAATCCAGAATCATAATGGAGCAAACTCTTGAACATTAGTCGCCCCTATATCTGACGTTTGTAGACTTTTACAAGAGCTTTGACAGCATAGACCAAAACAGTCTCTGGTCAGCGCTAAGAAATCCCAGAAAAAATAGTGTACCCAATTAAGGCATACAATAGAGATTAGAAGACCTGGACTTTGCAGGCGATATTTGCCTCCTGATCCAAACACACCGAGGTATGCAGATCAAACTGGACACTTTAGAGACTGAAGCAGCAAGAATTGGTCTCAAGATCAACAGACCAAAAACAACCCCACCAAGAAAGACCCAATTCTTCTCCACGGAGAATCTATTGAAAGAGTGTATCTAGTTTCATATACATTTCTACACATTAAGTTCATTCAATTCCATTCACCATATTTAGACAATTCTGCTTGAAGTACTTCCTGCTCGGTTATTATTGGTTTATAAAGGTTAGCATCAAATGTTTAGAAGCAGAAGCATCTTTGAGGTATCCCAGACAATACGCTAATAGAAATAGACCAGAAATTGCCAATTTTAAAAACTGAATACGATTTTCCAAGAAGCTTTCTATCAGCGTTATAACTTAGAATCGAAACCCATGGAGTCTAACTTGACAATAAGGAGCAAGTGATTCTTGCGATTTTGGATTACGTGAACTTGTGATTTTTCTTGCAAAGAACCAAGGATATCGCATTGAAAGACAATTAAGTTAATGTCTGGCATCTGGCATAAACAAGACAAATGCAAAGTTAACTTTTGGCTAGCACGATTTCCCCACGAAACGGTTTTGTATGTTGATGTACTGGCAGCCATTTCAAACCAAATTGAATAATAAAATGCGCAATATAGTTACTTTGAACAACACAATTCAACAATAAAGTCACAAAAAAAATTAAGTAACATCTTTTGTAGCAGATATCTTCGAAAGGAAGTAACACACTACGTATAAAAAACACAGGTAACACAAGCAGAAAACACACTAATGCACACATTAAGAGGTCTCTGAAGAGTTGAGGCGGATTATCTCACAGTGATTCTAAAAAGAGCTCATGAAAACTAAACCAAAGCATAGCATTAACATATAAGAAAGCAACACACTACAATAACACCAACCTACAGTACCCTGAAAATAATGCAAAATGCACTCCCAAAGACGAAGGGGATTTAATCGATAGGCGAAACAACTGGTCCGAAATTGCTCCTAGTTCTAGCTTGAACACTCCAACGTCTCAATAAGATTCAATGTTGGGCCAGTTATTGCATGTAACTTTAATTAAAGATCTCTCATGTCAGATAAAGTCGGAACATAACATACAGGAAAGTAAGTTAAATTGAATAAAAAATTAATAAGTGGATAAATGTTAACAATTGATCTCAGGGCTTTATATACTTAACAACTTGGGGATTTTTTTTTTAGATATCGCCTCCACAACCACAAATTAATTATAATAGTTGTTTTAAGCAGGTAATCATCGAAAATTACGAATCATATATGAGAGACTACAAAGGTAAAAAAAAATTCGGATGAACATTTTGGGTGGGTGGCCATTTCTGATATAAGGTATTAAGCTTCCTCAGCACCCACTTTTTTACAGAACATCATTGTATTTGTATAAGTGAATATACATTTAACTCCGTTCTGAACCTATCATCGGACAAATATTGTTTGATTGAAACTCTATATATGTGTTTTTAGGTTGATTTGAAATATTTCCTAAATTATATGATTGTCGCAATCGTAATTCGTAATTCGATTCGTAATTTTCGATGATTACCTGCTTAAAACAACTTTTATATACTTAGATCTTTGAAAGATTCCATTGCTGTTAAAATATTGTTAACATTTAGTATAAATTAAAAAATTTAAGATATCTAAACTGCAAAATTACTGTTACTTACCTTCAAAAAATAACGCAAATGGTAGAACAGACATAATCATCAACGGTTGCATATAATAAATCATATCTATTGGATTACGCATGCCAATTTTCGAGCGTTGCATAATAAATTGCATACAAGTCCATCGCAAACCGCTCGACATTGAAGCAATAATTACCATTACAAATCCCAGTGTATTAAATTGAGTTGACTTATATGTGAATAGACATAAACCACTTGAAATCATTACAACGATAAAGAAGAGACTAAAAGACTAAAATATCAAAAGATATGAGTTTAATCAAACTATACCCTTTATAGAAATTTTCAACAGTATAACTTTTAAGCAAGTATTACATATCACTTATACAACAAAATTTATTTGAATTTAATATCAGAGATATGGCTAAATATTTTTCAATATGAAATGCTTATTAGGAGTTATTAAAACTCGGAGACTATGACTGGCATAGATAGATAGTCATATATTTGCATTAAAAATTGTTTACATTCTTTGCATATTGTCATACATATGTTTGTATGTACTATAAATGTATTATATATGATTAATCAATTAATTGAGACTAAATTGCAACAGCATTATCAATCATTGTGAATTATAATCTACTAAAATATTAAATAAATATTTCGACCGCTATAATTTCAATCTTAGTATGCAAAACAATTATTTTTTATCTACCTTTTGTTCCAGTTTAAATAGTATAGCAAATCCAAGTATAAATATAATTGATGTTGATTTTGTCATAGTGTACCTAAATCAATATTAAAATCTATTTTATGCAAGTGCATACGTTATTTTAACTAAAATTACTTACAATGAAACTGTTATAAGTTCCAATCCCCATTGCGAAAATCCAATATCTATTCCACTAAAAAGGCCTATTGGGGCAACAGTTATTACATAGTCTTTCCATCCTAAAAATAATTTCAGTCTATCTTGCTTTAATTTTAAGCAGCACCTTACAAAGGCAGCTAATAAAAACTTTATCACCATATGTACTAGTACAACAGATAATGGAAAATGGAATGTCTAAAAAAATAATAATCACATTAGCAGTAGTAGATATTTTACGCCGTATTTTATTGAATAGTGAATTTATAATTTAAAATTACCTGATAAAGCCATCTTTGATAAAATGTAAGTCCTATAGATGGTATGAAATATACTACTATTAGAAATGATGATAACACAGAAGACCATAAACAATTAGGTGTAAATAATCCTCGTTTTATTGTAGGCTGCAAGACATCCGGATCATCAAGATAATCTTCCAGATGAGCTTCGCTACTGACTATTTTATATTTCAGTTTTCTACGATCGTTTTTTCCAAACATTCTGAACTATTTATCCAGGCATATTGATAAATTATATTAAATAATTGTGAAACATATGTTTTACATTTTTCTTAATTTAACACGTTTTAATTAACTACAAAATATTAATTTATTAACATATTTTATCACAATTCTTTACTGAGATGACATTTAAACGTCACACAAGTGGAATGACAGAGGACCCAAATGACCTACCTAAGGTTGCCATATGAGAAAAGTAGATTATTTTCAAGTTAGTCCGTTATTTAATAAGCTCCAATTAAATACCAATTATTATATTTCACAATAGCAACATGTACATATTTTTCGAAATATAACTTACTACAAATAAATAATAACGCTAGGTGGCGTTAATTCAAAATGCAACATCTATCTATTATTTGATATATTTCAAGCACACTGTTGTAGAATAAAGATACTATATAATGATAACTGAAGGATATTTTATTATCCGTGGAATTAATTAAATAGCGTTATCTTTTCGGTTTGGGACCAATAAAGTACTTAAGCATCTAACATTTAAACATAAGCAATGTCTACATTTCTAGACTGACTAATAACCAACAGCAATTAATAACTGTGCCTTCAATTAGGTAAAAGCAGTATGTATAATGCAAGTACAATGTTCCAAGTTTTATGCACAATTGTCGTACTCTGATTGGTTGCATCATTTCATTAATAAATATGTCGATACCTATTATATACTGACACTATATTTAAAGCGTATATTTTTATTCTTGCACCGTTAAAATATTGTAAATATTGGACTTTATGACTTGTATACATTTTGTATATTTATATATTATTTAATGGTAACTCCAACCAACTTTCCATCAATTGCAAAGATTGGAATTTTTTAATAAATAATCCTCATTTAACGCTACAAAAATAAAAATACAAGCTTTTAAGCGACTATAGACTGAGCACGATAGGCAGAGATTTTTCTAAGTTCATTGCAAATTTTTCATAATGTACCATTAAATTGAATTACATAGTTACATACACATGACATGAGTCCGCAAAAACGGCGAATAATTTAGTAATAGGAAAAGTTTAGTTTGATGTAATAGCTATTAAAATAGTTGTGAATAGCTATTAAAACTGCATTTTATTTTAATAACTAAAATGGAAGTGATTCGAAATATTTTGCAATTTATTTAAACGATCAGCAATTTGTTTTATTACTTATGGAATAAAATGTTAAAATCATAAAACGAAGAAGTAACAAAAGAATTCTTGCCTTTTGTTTAATAAAAATGAAGAGACAAATGATACAAATTCGATGAAGTAATATAATCATGGCTCCAATGAAAATACAACCGATCCAATCGTATATAGAAGTTTTTTCATGATGTTCTCCATAATAACGATCTTATGAAATATACTTTGATCTATAATGCTTTGTTTACTTTGCTTTATTTACTGAACATCTTAGAGAATTTGAGTACATATACTATCTTGACACGAATTTTATGATACCATAAAACGACTAGAACATAGCGAGCCAACTTTAATAGCGATAGATTCGCCATTAACGATAATAGCCAGTGGTTTAAAGCAGTGTTTCTTAATATTTGTAATACGTGGTCCACTTTTATCGTGGAACTCCTAATTTCTTCATTAAAATTAAAATAATTTCAAATAATATTTATTGGCCTTAAAAAGTACTTACAAAAATTACCATAAAAGTTTTTAAAATAACTGAAAATAATACATTCAAATAAGATTATTAAGTTTAAATTTTAATAAGATGAGTGGTACTGGTTACTTAATAATACATAATTTTAATATTAGACTGAATGCAGAATGGATGAAAGTCATGAATGGTAAATTCTCATGTTAGGTTCACCATCAAGTCGGTTGCGGTACTTATCTTTTGTCGACACATAAGCTAGGAATTCCGTTTCGTATAATGTAGTTGCAAATGGTACAAATGTCAACCCGGCCTTTACTGACCATTGACAATATTCATCTTTTTAATTCGACCAAAATTCCACTAACGGAATACATTTACATTTTTCTTGCAAGATTGAATTAGATGGCATTCAAATAAAAGTATCGTATTCTTCGTATATTACCGTTAAGAAATTTCGGGATCACAATTGGTCTATTTTGTTGATGAAAGCATAAGTGGTGGAACGTGTAAGCGGTAGTAGTAGTAGCACCAACAAAAATCTTAGAAGCATTGCATTGAAAACGCCTTCTGCTAAAATGAGTTTAACTAATATCCAATCAAATTTATCTAAAGCACCGAAAGGTTGCAAAGCGAAGATTACTGGTGGAAAATTTTGTTAACGCTCTTTCCAGTAAAAATGATAATAATAAAATCGCCTCCGCAGAAGAAATACGTCAAGTCGTTAAACTTAAACTAATAATAAAAAACATTTCTAACAGACATCTCCTGGTACTCAAATATTCTTTCCGTGTGAAAAATGCACACACATACATTTATAAGATAAAGAATGCCGCTAGCTTTTAGCAAATGATTTTACAGCGTGTTTATCTTTTCAGAATAAACACGTGAGGAAATTTTGTGTATGTATAAGTATCTATATGTTTTTATATGACATTTGTTTGATAATTATATTTTTCTCACGTTTTGTTATCGAGATTTGGGTTTTATTTTTAATGGTATTAAATTTTTATTATATGAATTTATTAATATTATATATTATTTGGTAATTAGTTATTACTAACTTGATTTGTTAATTGGTATATTACATTTGTTTGAAGAATTGAATTAGATTTGATTAGTTAATTTTTATATGATATTAGCGGTTTACTCATTGATAATCCGGTAACAATTGATCGGCAAAAGATTTTAAAACATGGTACAGAGACGCGATGTGGCGCGTAATTAAAAAAAATGAAAAATCCAAATTTGTGCGTGGCACGGCCTGAGCGTTAATGTGCATAAAATGAAAAGTAACTAGATTTAAAACAGTTACTAGATTTGTAACTATGGAGATTCTACGAGGGTGTACGCAAAACTAATATACAGAGAAATTTAAAAAAAATTGAATGAAAATCATAAATATCTATCATTAGATGTGATTAGCAGGAAAATCAATATGGCAGATTTGGTGGAATTTCCGATTTGAAATTTTGAGGTTACGTAACTTAATTTGAAAGTTAAAGGTGCGTATACACTTACATTTTTTAATTGGAGCTGCTAACATTTTTTAATTTGAACTGTATTTGAAAGCTAAAGATGCGTATACACTTACATTTTTTAATCTTTAAATTTAGGCTGCTAACATTTGAAAAATAAAACAGAAAAAGTAGTGAATAGTAAAAACAATAAAATAAATCATGTTCTATAAATCGCATCTCAGCCTCGTAAGAAACAACTCAAATTCCTTATTGGATTCAATATGAACAATGTGTTTCGTTAAGTAAGGTTACAAACAAATAATTAATATACATCATTTGCACTATCTATTATAGTGTTACCAATTATGAAAGGTGTTTTGATGTGTAACGAATGTAGGTGGTAAAAAAAGAACATGAAAGCAGAAAAACTAGAATAATTTAATTTTTGTTACCTATTGAGCAACGTAATTTTAAAATATATAATTATATACAATATTCCGAAGGTGCGATGTTTTCGCAGAATAAATATTTTACTGTCATTTATGATTTATTGTTAAAGCATTTTATACTAAACATAACAATTTAACGCGTCATATTGCACAAGTCATTTTTTTCACAAAATATTTATATAATAATATATTATTTTTATGTTTTATGTTTCTCACGAAAGATAACCGTCATACGTCAACTACTGATAGAAAACGTCATTCAATTCAAGGCGAAAATTCTTATGAACTGTCATTGTAAAACCAAATAAAAAAATTTAGACCCGAGTCTAATTTTTTAATTCGGTTAATAATTTTAATTTTATTACAGGCAAAAAATCTCCAATTAAGTGCTTGTGGATCCTACGCGCGCAGTAAAAGCATGCCAAAACCAGTAGCCAAAAAAGCAAAAAAGAGACATATTGGTAGAGCAAACATATATTCCCCTACTGCGATAAACCTGCTCCAAAACTAGAAGAGCGTACAAAAGAAAGCTTAAAATGCTCGGGTCTGATGAGGCGGAAGCAGAAGACCAAATAGCCAAAGAGGCTAAAAAAGACCTCAGTAATGCTTTAATAAAAGCAAATAACAAATGTGGAAAAAAATTCTATATGAGGTGCAAAAAGATCATTGATATTATAGGACCTGTCCTATAAAATAATCAAAAAAAAAAATTAATGGGGAGTACCACTTATCCGGAATTAAACACACCAAGTAAAATTGATCAAATAGTAGATCACCTATTTTCAACACATGACTCAATTGGAAGCTAAAGAGCTAATAGGCACAATAGAACCAGGCTCTAAACAGCTTCGCTATCCGCATTTACGCGGCCTGTGGCCACTCTTGACTTTCTTTCGTTTTAGATAATTTCTAATAGAGCAGTCAGGACTGCCAAGAACTTTTGAATTTTTCTACCCTTGAGTCCACAGGTCCTCGTATTTGCCTACGGCGTGAACAGCTTAGCTATCCGCTTTGCCGCGGCCTGCAGCTATTCTTGAGTCACTTTTGGGAAATCTGTAACAGGGCAGTTTTGAAACCCAGGACAGATCAAGTTTGTCTTGATTTTTTGAATTTGCTTTTATTGTGAAATTTTAATTTGCTTTAAAATTTGCCTTCGACTTTTGAATTTGAATTGAATTTGCATGCGGCCGGCCTAGTTTAACTATTCGGAAATTTCTAACCGGAAAGTATGGCGAGCTTTGCTTTGCTACAATGAATGACCTAACCGAGCATAAACTGGAGTAACTTAAATATCCTAGTTTAACCTAACTCTAAAGTGTTTACCCCTGGACTTCATTTACGTACGAAACGCCCAGTTTCTGTATGTGTCCATTGTGCGTCAAAGAAAGTGGACTTCGCTGTCCACTTTCTTTGACGCAGAAAGTGGTGCGTGAAGCACAACTATTGTTTCACGCGCCAGACGTCCCAAACTTTAACACTGTTTCATTTGGACTCTCTGAAACAAAGCTATTCTAATTCTACCAAACGCATTAGATTCTAATTTTAACGGAGCAAAGCAATTCTATTCAAGCGATTATACTGCGCGAAAGAGCATTTTGACTTTAAATGTACCTATTGATGTTGCGAAACAGTAAAGATCAAAGTCCACCTGTAGCTACTGCGAGGATATAAGGAAAAGAACGTATTCGGATATATGTCATAGGCCACGTGCGTTTTTTTAGTATGAATGAATGAGTAACCTATGAATAACAGCCAAAATTCGTATGTCTATTTCCATATTTGGCAATTTTTGCTTAAATAAAAATCATCCTTTATCAATAATAATAACAATTATAAGTTTGAGTACCTCTGGAATAACACACAAAATTCATATGTGTTCCATGATTGGTTAGATAATAAATTAAGGTTTACAAAAGATCCATCCTTTATTAATAATAATAACAATTATAAGTTTGAATACTTCTGGAATAATACACAAAATTCAGATGTGTATTCCCATATTTGCCCACGATTGTATAAATAAGACATTAAGGTTTATAGCATACTGATTTGAGCACATATTTGTTTACGGCGCGCACAACTTTGCTGCCCGCTTTTGAACTTCCTTTTCAGGTAATTTCTGACAGAATAGTCTGGCGTGCGAATATGTATTCATCTTCATTAACAGAATTTATCTTATCTCCAAAAACAATACATAAATTTAAAATAAGCGTTATGAATATGTTATAAAGAAAAAAACAGCTTCAGTTATAAAAAAGTTCGAAATAGTTATCGAAAAAGTTTTCATTTGGATGAATATGTAATGAAGAAAAATAAGCTATAAATTACACTAATAAAAACACGCTAAATTTGTTATTAATAATTTGGAACGATTTCTCAAGAAATTAAGAATATTATTTCACTTTTTCCAGAAAAAATATACGTTCTAAGAAACAAATCAAAATTCCAGTAGTAAAAGTCGTTATGGAACCTCATATACAGATTCAAACTTTAACGTCGTCAGTGTGAACTTAAAAGATAGTAAAAGCAGTGAGTTGCATTGAATCTGTCATGCACCACTAATCGTCAATAGCTAAAGTTGTGTGTGACATTTTAATTTTTATAAGTTTTTATTTTTTTACATTAAACTGTAAAATGAAATAAACTATAGTGTAAGATGTTAAACATGATCTTTTAAACGTTCAAATTTTATGTAATTAGCGGCATAAGTGTGTGAAAATGTTTATTTTTCTCATAAATTGTACTTAAAATTACCCATTTTGGATGGAAATACGTCAATTTGGCCGAAATTCATTAAACATATTAAGAGAAAAATGCTCATTATGAGGTGAATAGGTGAATAGGGACAAAAGACAAAAAAAGTAATTTAAATTTACCGTTGAAAACTTTTTTTGTTTTGTTGCATACACTGTCCGTTTGGTTGGTAAGGGTCCTTCCAAGACACAGCTGAGCCATTGAAACCAAATAATCATTTCTGATTGGGTATTTGAGACTTTTTCATGTTTTTTTTTTTGATAGCGATCAAGTTTGATGTGTCACAAACATT
>WYDF02019551.1:2160-13262 GCA_009867245.2 Adranes taylori | reverse complement strand
TTTTTTCTACCTTTGTGGTCTCTCATATATGATTCGCAATTTTCGATGATTGCTTGCTTAATTAAAAACAACTATTATAATTAATTTCTGGCTGTGACATTGCAACGATATCTATTCTCCCAATATATTTAAAATAACAATTAACAATAAAAATAATTTTCTTTTTTCCTTCTTTTATCTTCCCCCCAGTCCCCCTTCTAATCCTGCCTTATATTTCTTTTCTTTCCCGTTCCTTCTTCTTTTTTCTCTATTATATCTAATATCCTTTTCATGGTTCCCGATCTCTCGAGTCCTTCTCCGAAACTATTTTTCCAATTTTCCATTCGTTCCCTTTCCTTATCATTCCTTCAATGCCTTAACATTCTTTTGCCCAATGCTCCCACCATTCTTCCCTCTTTTCACATATTCTACACATTCTCTCTCCTTCACTCATCCAATATCTATTTCCTCATTACTACACACAAATCTCGCTATCATTCTCTTCTCTTTCATATGTCAGGTACTCCCACAACCTCCTATCAACTTTTATTTTCTTATATCTTTTATTATACCTCATACATTTTATCCTAGTGTTCCTTTCTTGTAATTCTACATCCATCATTCTCTCGTCTACTTTTTCTACACGCACCATACCATTCTTTTATCGATCATCCTATTCTTTCCAATGCCTTCCTTTTTTACTTATACATTCTGATGTGCATTTTCCTTTATTTTCTGTCATTAAAAGGTCATTATATACATTTTTCACCAACATAGCATCTTCAGGCAATATCACTTTTATGTATGACGGGAGGAGGGGGGGGGGTGATGATGTGTAGATATTAGTCACTGTCTCCGAAGATGCCCTGGAAGAGCTGTCGGCGGTGTTGGCGGCAATGCTATGTCTCTCGGCGGGAGTGGCAAGTCGTGTGAAGTTCACGGAGCTTCTCCTTGGTCCGATGGTAGATTCGTCGGTGTCGTTCGGGGTTGGCGGGTTGATATCTACCAGGTATCATGGAGTGTGTGGCCAGCGCAGTTTAATAGGTCGCTTTGGAGTGCGGTATCGGTTGTCCATGTTGGCTTGGAACGCCTGTCGGTCGGCCTCCCTCTTCTTCTCGCGTTTGCTCATCGAAGATGCAGATTTTGCAGGGAAGGGTTATGAAATGTTTATGGTAGAGTGAGAAATATTTATGGTTGTTGTCGGCGGTAACTAGGATTGCCTTAGTCGGAATTTCTGCTAAAATCCTTAGGAAGGGAGATTTTTTCTCGAAATAGAAGTATTCTTTCAGACGATACAAAATTTAAGGAACAGTACACGCAATACCCGTATCAATATTCTAAGCTCTATGATTGTACGAGAAGGAGCTTTCCAAGCAGATTTAGCGTGCCACCGGGCAATGGGATGCATTCTCCTTTCTACCACGGATGATATCCAATTAATCAATTGATGCGGCAACTTTTGCATAAAAAACGTTCAAAACGACGTTCTCTTCTCACGGACTATAAAAAATCTGCTTAGCCTAAGGTAACGCACACGAAGTTCATTCAACTCATTAAAAGTTGTTTATCGAAAATACGATGTCATTGAACTTTCAGCCAGACGAGGCTACGCGAAGTTTAATAAACCCATTACGAGTTGTTTGTTCCAAAATCGGAGGCTGCATAACTCTCTTCCTTGACGGGGCAATGAATGCAAGTTCAACAACCCTACTAATACCTGTTTATTCGAAATCTAACAACGCCAAACGCGAAACTTTATAATAAAAAAATTGGACCCGAAGAACGAGACGCTATAAAAGAGGCCAAACATATCGCTCTCTCTTAATATGTACCATTTTTTGCTCCTATTCTGCACTCGGTGCAACTCAGACAAATGCAAAAAACACCTGCTTAAAACAAGAGCCTATAAATCGCTTTAATGCCTTCTGACATGCGTTCTCATTCCACTTGAACAAAACAACAAAAAGGAAGGTTACTCAAACGCCCGCGATATTTATTATCCATCTCGTTTCTCTGCTGACACTCTCTCACACACGTGAATGCGAAACCTTGTTGATAGCTTACTGCAGTTGAATCCAACTCCCACTCCTCCTTTGAGTTGCAGTGCATTGCGACACTGTGTATCTTTTGCGCGCGCCTCTGACTCCTATGTGCACGAAGAAAACCCATATTCTTGTTTGATTTGGTGGCGATTCTATACGCAGAGTTCGTTGACTGCATAGTACATTTTTCCGTCGTTTGAATTATTTTTAAATAAATCAATGCTCGATTTATTTTTGTTCAATGATTTTTCTAATTTAATAAATTGTTAAATAATTGATGATGTTTGTTTATTGATGACTTATTCATTTGCCGATTCTGTAGAGGTTAGCCGATAATTAGGTGGGTTAAATCCGTAAAGTACAATTTATTTTTCAAGTACAAATCCATCCCTCCATATTGTCACGGACACAAACCACGGAACAATATGGTAAAGGACTGTAGTTTGTTGAGGTTAGAGTCCAGGAGACTGCTTGGTAAGTTTTTCTCCAATTAATGTGCTATCTATTGTTGGCGCTAAACCTCGATATAAACAAAATTGCAAAAGAAGTAATAAATCAAACTTAAGTTTTGAAAATTCTCTGATAAAATCGGGGCCAAACCGGGCTGTATTTTTTCCTCGCCACTTCATTACTTCGTCCCCAAACCAAATTCGTTTAGGCCGTTCATGTTGCAAGTTATTTAATCTTGAATCTCGATTTTTATTTTTCTCTTTTTTCATTCTTTTTTTAGAAAAACTTTGTTTCTCTCCGCAGAGTGTACAGAGATTTTCCGGATGATTACCGTCCGAGAAAAGTCACGTAGCCTTATTCGAGCAAGTAGCAGAACTTTTTTCAGTTGAATGATATACTCGTTTTCGGAAAAAAATATAATTACATTTAGAATTTTTACAAACTTTTCATTAGTAAACTACTTGTAATTTTAATTACAAATAAATTCTAGATTATTGTTAAATTATCATCAAGATTAAATATGTTTAGAAAAAATATGTTTTGGTGTAATATAAAAAAAAATCTTTTTATCATCTAAAGCTTTGTTACGAAAGGTGTGCTCTCAAACTTCAACCAGCTTTGTTTAATAATCTCTAATCAAACAGACACTGTTGTCGACAGTAGTCCGCCAATTAGGGAATTGCACTTGTACCTATATCTCTTTTAGGCGATCGTAAAATTGGAGCTCGCATTTAAATAAAATTTAATTTAAGCATTCCCCAGCAATAGAACTAGCAACAGACAGACACGATATTATGCTTCGCGTGATTTGTTCGATTGTTTTAAAATGAATGTTCCCTTAGCGCCCAGTCGGGCTTAATTTGTTTCGGCAATTGTTTTGTTCATGACTAAATTATTCCCTACACTGAGAAGAGTTGATCAAAGAAAGAATTATGGATTAAAACTTTGCTTTGGAAGCCTTTCTGAAATATATACCCAGATGTACTGAAATATATTAAATCTGTGAATTAGAAATAAATTTTAGATGCTGATATCGTTGATATTTTTGTTTATCTAAGAAAATATATTGCTAAATGAACTATATCTCACAAAATTTAAAGTTTTAAATATTCAGTTCAAAATATGGAGTTAAATAAATTTCTTTGATATTAAAGACTATTTGGTCAATCAGTGGAAAAATTGGAGGGGTTCTTTAATGGACTTTTTTAAGAAAATGACAGCTCCCTCGACAAGGTTAGAATATACCGTTTCAATATTTGACAGCCGATGAAAATGCCTAAATTTTTTTTAGAAATAAATTTGGGAAAAAATGTGACATTTTGTGAAAATATGAAATTGTCAAGTTTTATGTAAATTTATAGAAATTCCAAAAATGCAATGTAATTGGAAAAATATTGAAGAAAATTAATAAAATATTCCAAAGTCCGAAAGATTTCATTTTGTTTGTAAACAAAATAAAATTTTAAAGCTGACTGTGTTTGACGCTCGAACCTTTTTTGGCGCCCACAGTAAAGTCTAGATTGCAAATTTATGTTAGGAGAATGAGAATTAAACGCTGCGTGCGATGAGGTTATGCCAGAAGATTGCGAAATTTTTTTGAGGGTCCGAAAGTGAGCCTACTAGATAAGACATGTGAAAATTACACAATTTTGAAATGCATTTTCGTTTATTGTTTTTTTACCATACGGAAACCTAGGGAGTACACTCAGTTTTTTCCATTGTTTACAAAATCACACAGGACGTTCACTTTGGCGTACTGTCAGAAACGAATAATATAATACATGTTATGCCCGAAATAAGCAATGTTAAATATATCCAAAAAGGATTGATTAAGAAGGAAATCGATATTATTAGTGGATATATTTAAAATTTTATACAAGGATCATCCGAAACAAAACAATTCCAAATCTTTACTATTTCTTTCGTTACCTAATAATTAGTTGCTTCTATTTTAGTCAGTTATAACTTATTTCGCAGATACAATACCGTACAATATAATATAATACAATAGATTGTTTAACGCCTAACAAAAAACACTGCTACAGCGCTTTTAAAAATAGTAAAAATTGTACTATTTTTTAATCCTATGTTGTTTATTCGTGGTCGGCAAGAAACCTTAATTAGGGCCATTTGGACTACGCATTTTGGAATGGAATGCACCCTAAAAAACAACCTGAAAATGGCCGAGTTTATGTCGGCTTAGACGATTTTTACATCCGTTTCTCTTAGATGTACTATTACATTGGGCCCAATAAGAATATGTTCGGTTTTAGTATAATAGTTTCTGTTTTAGTTCAATAATTTTAATTAATGAAATATAAGCGGTGCATGTAGCAGTGCAATTGTGCGGTGATATGATAATAAAACTAGCAGTACGAGAAGAATGTACATGCGGTTTATAATGCAACGGAGAAAACTGGTATTTATCTTAAAATGATACGGACCGGTAGGAGTACTGGGAACCATTATAGGTCATTACTAGGTAAAGGTAGGCTTACGTAGGTTAGAATTATACGCTCTAGTGGGTAGTAAATAAGTTGACGGAAAGGGTGAAGGAGTAACAAAACCATTGAATATACATGAAATCAATACATAGTCTATATATCCAACAATTACAATAAGCGTTGTATGGTATAGGTAATTGTTTACCAAACTACTACGGTGATTGTCGCGTGCTGTCGCTGATTGTCTCTTTGGCTTGGTTGTTCTATGTTGCGACGGATGGATGACTTGTTTGAGTTCGTAAAATTGGGAACTAAATTTATTTATAGGCCTTAAGCCGGTGGCAAAATTCTACTCTGCGATAACAAACTATTACCAGCAAGCATCATTAGCAGCTCGAACGGTATCCATAGCGACAGCGAGCTGCAACACATATCAATCATTAACAACGCGACACGCTTTCCTACTCTTTGCTAGGACGGACGCCGCTAGTATTTCTACATAATAAATAGCATAGCAAAACCCCTATTACAGCAGCGATCGAAGCAGTCATAATACGCACAGTAAACAACGCGCTTCAACTAAATGCGATCTGATTCCTTTCCTTTGCTGGTGATGAAAACACACACCCACAGCGGCACTCAGCACGTTTAAGTTTCGTACTTTGCGTATTTTATTGATTTTATTAATAAGAGGCCCCAGTTGCTTTGTCACAGCCTTTAAACTGTAGTCACTACATGTTACTGCTTTATGGCAAAGACTTTGAAAATGGTCCATAGCACTGTTGATTATACCTAGGAATAGTTATAATTCAGTCTTGATCCATTATTCTGAAACTTTGGAATCATATTTATAAGATAAAACTTAGTTAATTGGGTTTTAAAATAATAAAATAAAAATTTGGTAAGCTTTACATGTTCTAGCCGTACAAAACTTTCATATCTCAATTATTAAAAAAATTTCATATATATATATATATATATATATAGATGTATATTACGTAAATTTTCAATAATTAATGTCTTCTGGATAATGTCAACTGTTGAAGCAAAGTTTGTAATATGAAAAATGTTTTACTAGAGCCGGCAGAGTATATTTTCGTGTTGATAAAAGATTTTTCAATTTCTCTTTGATATGTGACATGAATACTTCTAAGCCATTATTTATAAAAAAAAATGTAAGAATATTTTTCCATAGGCTTATTTTCGACTTTATCCTAAGAAAGTGCCGTATAATTTAAGATGACGAGATTTTTTTCAAACATTGCACATTATTATAATATCATCGTAAGCACTATTTAAGCATTATCGAGAGCATTTTTATTTTTAACTATCAAGTCGCCATATTTTCAGCATTTATGGTCTATCACCGGCTATATAAAATATTAAATAATTAGAAATTCCACATATATTATCGATATTTATATTTAAATTATGTGTTAAAGTTTCGTGAGTGTAGATATATTAAAAATATTGTTAAAAAATCTATTAAAAATATTGAAATGTGATTAGCATCAAATCAAAATGATGACTTAATTTAGCACCTCTCATTTATAGAAATCAAACGCAAAAATATTTGTATACATTAAATATTTATTGAAAAAATGGTTTCTTTAACCATTTTTAACCATTTATTACTCCAATATAGAGGAGTAATACAAAAAATAAATTTTATACCAATATCAGTTTGCACCCCCGAAGGGTTTCCTTCAGCTTGAGGAAGAGATCGAAGTCAGACGGGCTCAGATCAGGACTGTAACCCGGGTGGCGGAGCTGTTGCCAGCGGTATTTTTCGAGAACTTCGATGGTCGACTGTTGGCGATGAACTTTTGGTGCTCTCGGCGAACCTGGACTCTTCCAAACGTCGCTCCGAGAGTTCATTTCGGGCTCGAAGTCACGTATCCAGGTTTCATCAATTGCGATGATGCGATCTAGGAAGGTTTCACCTTCATTTGCGCAACAAGCAAGCGATTCATGTGCAATTTCCAAACGTGTTGCTTTTTGTTCACTGACAAGAAGTGCAGTACCCACCGCGCCGCCACATTTCGTTTGTCTTAAAATATGATGCGCGCTCATTTTCGAGCTTCCTGTCTCCGCCTCAATTCCTCTTACAGTGAATCTTGGGTCTTCATTGCAATGATTGAAGCATTTGTGTTGTTAGATGTTACAGTAGACGGCCGCCCCGCGCGCGAATCGTCTTCGATGCTTGTTCAACCTTCTCGAAATTTTGTGTGCCACCTCTGTACTATGCTACGATTCATAGTAAACCTTCCATGCGCTTCTTTTAAGGCGGCATGAATTTCGGGTCCTTTTTTACCGCACACTGTTTCGATGCGAATATACGCACGTTGCTCTATTGCCGAAATCCGACCCCACGGACTGAACTCGTTGTCTTTT
Source organism: Adranes taylori (assembly GCA_009867245.2). Lineage (NCBI taxonomy): Eukaryota > Metazoa > Arthropoda > Insecta > Coleoptera > Staphylinidae > Adranes > Adranes taylori. Next base: position 5,953 of record WYDF02019551.1, on the reverse strand, counting down.
CGAATTTTTGGTATTTTTCCTTTAAACGAATCCCACTACCATATGATACCACCATGTTGTTGAGACTTCAATCTACACACTGACGCTTCGATCAGCTGTCTATGTTGCCTACAACGCTCGCTAGAGCTCGCTGTGCATTTTGAGACAACCCTAGTATACTATAAGAATATAAGTTTAAACGTTTTGAAAAGTAAACATTCTTTTAACATCTGGATTTGAATCATGTGCAAAATATATTTTGATATCAATTAAATGGACATATTAAAACGTAAACATCTCATAATGTAGTTCAATGAGTTTTTACCTAGCTGATTAGTAAAATATTAAGTTACATACATATAATGAAACAGATGCTTTGTAATTTGAACGTGAGCTAGAGTGTAGTATTTATTTCTATAAGATTTTGAAATGGTACTTTTGCGATTGTATTTCATACAAAACACTTAACTTATAAAAATACGCACGATTTAAATAAAACATATTAAATCTTAATTATACGAGGATTCTTTAAAAAACTATTTTATACATTTTACTGTTCAGTTTGATTGATGACACTCATGCATACTCCTTTGTTTTATCCTCCAACACTTTGCAATACACTATTTCTACTAATCTCTCACTTCTATCCACCATTACCTTTTTCTCATACTTTGTCATTTTCATAATTCCTTTGTCCCAGCACTTATACTTTTCACATTCTTGCAACACAACACTCCCGGTGTTGAGTTTTCTACTCCCATATTTTTCTTTAATATTCCTCACCCCTCCATGAAAGTAAGAGAACAATACTTTCATTCTCCATATTGCCGCACTATATAATATTCCATTTCACTTCCATTTTCAGCATTCTCATTCACACCGAATCCGAAATCTCTTGTTCCATACAATGGTAATCTTTCTAATGCCACTTTTGCTTTTGTCACAACCATCTTTACATGTTTCTTACACTTCCCATTATAACTTAGCAAACATAGTAAGTATTTGTAATTTTTCACAGATCCAATCTCTTTTTTTTTTCTTAATTCAAATGTAGTTTCTTCCTATCAGTTCCTTCCCTCTTACACACCATCATTTTTGGCTTTCCCACATTCACAGGCTACCCTCTTTTCACCATACATTTATTTCCTCTTTCATTTTTTTTTTCGTCTTCGCCATATTCAATATCATCCGAGTATCCCAAAGACCACACTTTTTTCCATTTTGTCCATTCCTAAATACCTCTCCATTCGGTCCATTTTTACATCAAACCTTTTACTTAAATGTATTAATTAGAATGCATGACCGGTTTGGACTTATACGGTTTGGACAAAAATTTAAACAAAGATCGGGCAACGAGTCGGGTCGGGCTATTTAATTTTTGGCCTTTAAAATAATGTTCATGCAGGACTCTACTTTATGCTATCGTGTTGCACGCTGATTGTATCTTCTCATCCTATCTTCCCGCTGGAACTACTACCTAAGGTACGTTCGTCTATATGCTTATCTTTGTTGAGTGATCTTATAACCTGTCCCCTTTGGAGGAACAACATTACCCCCGATAATAAAATAATTTGTTCATTCAAAATATATAACATTTACTGAATAGGTAGTAAATGTAAAGTTCCCTAATTTAGTATCAACTCAAATATATAATAACATTAGTTATCTTACATCGATGACAGCTAACCTAATAAATGATTTTACAACGCTTATATACAGATTCAGATAATATTCACTCGGCCTAATATTTACAAGACTCAGTAGGTGTCGTGTCCGTTATTTAATTAACAATGACGTGGCTCACGCACTCTTTAAAATTTTGTCTACTACGTAGTACTTAATAATGAGGCCGTATAATAAATTTACCTCAGATCAAAAGGATATATAGTGTAACAAAGCATGTTACCTCTTTAGATTACGAATTAAATTAATTGAACGGATGAGATTTGGGAACCCTATCTTAGTTCGAGATAATAAATAGAAACGCATTGACTGCTATAAAAATGCATGTCTTTGTCCACATATATTATATAGTCAAGAATTATATTATTATATTATCCTACGTTACCTACGTTTAGTGATAAATAAATAACAATTATTATTATTCAATTCGTGTCTATAAAGAGTAAATATGTAAACAAATATTAGCCCTGTCGCTGAAAAATAAAACTTATTTTCTTTTATAAGATAAACAAACATGATTAATCAAACACATATGCATACATATGCATTGGCATACATATGCATCGCAAGGAATGCGTGGTACAGCGTTGAATGGCGTACGGATAGGTGTGGTAAATATGTACATGAGTGTATGTAGCACCGCTATGACGTATTATTCTTTATTATTTGTTTTGAATATAATATTTAAAGTTGAAATAATGTAAACACGCATAGGAGCGTGCATACGTGATGCACTGCTGGCTTGCTGTTATACACACGTTGTGTGGATACTGCTATTGGACACTAAAACAAAGGTTAAACCGTACCCCGTCGTAAAATAATGACTTCATACGACTCGTACAGGACTTCATACGACCCTTAGAACAGAGTGAAAATTGAGCGACGACTCATGCCTATAAATAGGGAGATTTTGAATATATAAATTACGTTTTCTGGTTTTCTGGTTGGAGACAATTCGAAAAACAGCCGACTCCGTCGCCGCCAGCAGTAAGCTCCAGCATAACCAACAGACACCGCAGCAGTTCGGCGACAGTCGTCAGTGATTATACGCCGTTGGTAAGTGATTTTATATAGAATACACTGTATCACTGAATTGCATGTCTATTGAATAGCTTTGCTTCACTTCCTACCCCTCCATGCACCTACTTCCTATACAACTAACTAGAGTATATATTATTGGCACTCACTCGGCAGCAGTAACACCTCACTGTGTTAAGCGCCTGTAGTATAATTTTCACCACCCCTAGTAGAGTGTATACTTCTAAATGGTGCGCAGCAAGGTTAATTTTAGTCTCTTGGCAACAGTAACAGCAGTGTGCTGCACTGTGTTACGCGCCTACAGCATACTCTTAGAACACCTACCTTTCCAGTTATTCGTATCGTGTATGTAGGTTTACCCTGCCTTCCCGATTGTATTATAGTCGTACATTTATACTGTTTTACATAAACCGCTTGGCTGTATTGTTATGTTTATTTAACCGCCATTATTGCGTTATCAATTTAATTTAACATTTATTTGTGCATTGATATTTCTTTCTTTGTTTAAATGATCTAAAAGTCCAATAGATCTTATTTTGTTAAATCGTATATGCTGCTTCATTAATTAGCAGTAAGTTTATTTCAGCTGCCCACAAGAACGAGAACCTCTAGATTACTCACAAGACTAGAAGCTGCCCGTGCCCTCAGTAAACCACTGAAGACCGAAGGAACAATAAGAGCAGTTCCAACGTGCTGTCTCACGTTAAAGTGAGCTAGCGGCCGAGTGTACATATTTCTGAAGGCTGTTATATTCTGTAGTTAAGATATTTGTTTGTGCCATCTGTGACAGTCAATAAAGACTCCTCGTTGTGAGTGGCGAGTGGGAGCAGCGTGGCGAGTGGGAGCCTGTCACAATAGAATTATTCAATTTATAAATCTCCAAATTTACACTTTAAGAACAGTGGTGATAACACAGAATAATTAAAGTTCAAATTATTACAAATACGTGATGCGCCAAAATTCGAACAAAAACAAAAAATATATGTTAGGCAAAGAAGATACTTGTCACCAGTGTTTCTTTGATGGTCCAGACGACTGGCTGAAAGCAGACAGGTGAGAGGTGTTACAATTTTAGGAATTAGTGAATCTACAA
>WYDF02019539.1:0-26669 GCA_009867245.2 Adranes taylori | reverse complement strand
CGTTCCAGACAGCCGGACAAAGATAGACGTTTATATATAAGTATGAACAAAATAACAATTCCGCTAAGAAATTAAAAGGAACAGTCTGCTACATAAAAAAGTATGAATTGTATAGTAACTCAAATAAAATATACAATAATGTTAAACTTAAATACTAATTCTATTTAGAAATTAATAGGAATATCTTAAACACACTTTATCGCATACAAACATTTAACAGAAAAATATTATTCGTGAGATCCTTACCATTAATATAACAACTTTTTTTGGCAAAATTAAGCTTGAATAACCTAACTCATTAATAACGTCGTTATTTTCAATTCTATTTAAAATTTCCTTTTCGCAATTCATTAACATGAATGCTTCCAATCGTGATTCAGACAGACAGGTAACCGGTTTTTGATATATTTTAATTTTGAGAAAGATCTTTCACAAGCCACTTGTGAGATTGGTAAAGTCAGTAAATACTTATAAGCTAAGGCAAGCATGGGGTAGGCTTCTTGGTACATATTGTACTTGAATATTATAAAATACCACCATAGGGTACAATTCTTACAACTCTGACATAGCATGCTATTTTCTTGTCGTTCCAGGTTTTCCTCATTCATATCAGTTTTTTTTTTTGAAACTTAAAACATACCTATCTCGGATATTTACTTTTAGCAAATCCCAGTTGGTTATGTAATTTTCTAGTTCGCTTTGTAGTGCTTCTGACGTTGCATGTGAATTTATTGTCATAAGTTTTTGGGACAGTGTTTTTAAACTATTTTGGGGAATTTGTTGTTTTATATCATCAAAGTTTTTGGGGTCGAGAATACTAAAGTCTACATATATTAAAATTTTTGTTAAATCTATCTTCTATTGATTATATGATAGTATCAAGAAGTACGTTAAAATTTTCAGTCCTGTACCTGTCATTTCGATTGATAGATATCTCGTCAGAAGACTTCTCTCCGGGCAATTTTTTAACTGATCTTTTTCGTATTTCCTGTAGATCTAAATGTTCATTTTCAAGAAGTAGCAGCTCTCATTTTCCTTTCCTCTGTAACTTAGGCCTCTCTTTCCAATCGTCTTTATTACATTTGTAACCCTATAAACAAACAATCTGTTGATTCATACTTATATTTTTTTGTTGCAGCGTCAATTGTCTTGTAAATAACAATCTGTCCACTGAAGTATCACTAGAAAATCGAAAATATGCAGAAGAATTATTTCCGTGCATTACATAATTTTGGTGTTCCTCAATACGTTGATAAACGTGCTTCCAGTCAGACATACCATTAATAAAAATATTAGTTCCCGTAGTTTTGCTAAACGCCAGACAAACGCTGCAAAATAAAGCATCTTATGTCGAACTATATGTTAACCATTGTCGTGGAGTGCCATTTCTGGTTTTGAATACGGTTTCACAATTAAATTTCTTGTGACACATTGTGACTTTGGGATGATACTGGAAAAATATATTTTGCGCATTGTGTTCGGGTCTCTCAAAATAGTGTATCGCATTTTGTTCTTCTATATTGTTGTCTTGCAAGCTCGAAGTTGGTTCTTGATCTTGAATCAATTTCCCCTCTTTTGTTGGCTGATCCGCTGCTGCTCCTGACGACAAATTATGCTGTAGCTCCTTAATAATATCACTTTCACGTTCGATTGTTATTTGTTGTTCATTTAGATTTTCACAGCTAGTAGTTGTATTTGAGGTACGTTGCATTCCACTAGCCAACATTGATTGCAAATTTTTACATTTTTTTTGTCTCTTCAGCCAGACGCTCTCTTTTCTTTTCTGTCAGCCTTTCAGCGCCGCCCTTTTTTCGTTTTAAAGATGTAATATTCATTTTTACTACAGAAGTAACAGAAAAGAATAACTTAGCTATACAAACTAAAAACTAAATGAAAACAATATCAGTATGAACCTAAGGTCTACCTACTTCCATCCAGTCACAGCTGTATGTATGCTGTGACTGGATGTCGTCTTATCGCCAAACAAACAATTAAGATTATTATTAAAACACCATAACGTATCAAAATTCGTTGCAAGCAGAAGCAGAAAGTAATTAGCAAACTGATTGTGACTTAGCCGCAGCTACGTCAGATTGTCAGATGTCAAATATGAAATTATAGTGCAGCGATGCCAGAATTATCGAATTGTAGGGATGATCATTGTACAAATTGGATGGCTCAGCGGCGTATTCTGGACGTGGCGTTGGGATATGTTATTTGGGTATATCTTTTCAAGGCGGCCGTATCGGCGCCAAAGCAACCGGCGCACCGGGAAACTTCCCGTTATCCCGGCGGCTCCATCCGCCCCTGAAAGTACTGTTCAATATCGCATCAAACGCAATGTTTGACCTTGATTCTGTAATTAGGTTTTGGAAATTCGTACATCTGCATCGATTAATGAAGAAAATATACTGAAAAACATTGCAACCTTCGGCGTCTACATATAGTGCAGTCAAAATATTGAACTTGAACGCTTCAAGAGGCAATATAGCAAAGTTGTCTTTATAAGTAGTGCAAATCTACGCAAATTCTATTCAAAATGTTTGGAGTCTTATTATAGAAGCGACATATTCGTGCAGCATTCGACATATTCGGGCGTCATGCCACTAAATCTCTTACTAATATAATGGCAAGATAGATAACTTTTTTTATAAATAAAATAAATTTTGACTGGTCACTTTCCTACTTGACTGACTGTAATTTAGAATAATTTGATAAAAGATGATACAGTTGTTATTAGACTAAACCAATAGGTATATTATGTAACTTCATACGTTGTAAAAAATATTTCCCTCAAAAACTAGTTTTAGATGGTTGTGGAAGGGTGAAATTATTAAGGACTTTTTATTCATTCGATTGAACCATAAACGTCATTAACACACGATCACATCACAACAGCTTGCTACTTTGGACTCTAGAAATATATTCCAAAGAATTACTAGGTTAATTACAACAATATTTTATTCTTAATATATTGGAAGTGGATAAAAAAATTGAATATATTTTACTATTTTAGCAAATGTACCCTTTTGTAAAGATTATTGAATATAATAGGTATTATTTAAGTTAAATTCATACATATAAACCTTTAATTTTTTAAGCCTTTAATTTAATTTTTTTATCGAACAGATTCTGTGTTGAAAAGTTTTCTATGGAATTACTTTAAGATTTTTGTTTATTGATAAGGAATCACTCCTAATTAACATACATACATAAAAACATTGCAAGTTGGTATTTCTTATATAAGTAAAAACTACTCATAACTATTGAGCGTACGCATTTTTTATCATCCAAATATCGCTTTTATTTAACACTCAGAAAACTATATCCATAATGATCTAGAATTGTAATATTCTAAAACTCATGCATAACAACGAGTTTATTTGTATCTGTAATTAAATTTCGATGTGTTTTTCTAAAGCTGACGCCATTTTAATGTCTAATGCCGTTAATAACAAACGTATTTTTATGCTGGGGAGGGGGCAACACTCACTTTAACATCAACCGTCGATTATCGTAATAATTAAGGCGCGAAAAAGTATAGATTAAATTGAATGGTTGAATGGACATCTAATCAATAAATAAATCTTTTTTTAATAAAATAATTTCAAGAATTTTAGATCTACCAGACTTAAAAAAGATTTAGAGACTGATTTATATCAATTGATTTGATGATTTATTTATTTGATTTTATTGATTTTTTATATTGCTTTAGATGCATCTAAATCAATCTTCAGAATTCATGAATTCTTCAGAATGGATGCATCTTGTAAGAATGTGTCTTGTTTTTTTAAGATTTCTACACAAGTGGTAATGCCCGCACAATCCACATGTTTCTAGGAGCATCGCGATTTTTGTGAACTTTCTATTAAGGATTCCATAAGCAAGTTTCTGTTCGAAACACTTCTAAAAACTCAATTATTTTATCACGCCATTTCGTACGATCTTATCATACGTACGAGTTCAAATCATAAACCACACTCGAAACTCGAATTTATAACAATCAAGCTCGGACCTATTGCGTGAGTCTCAATACGAAATGTAGTCAAAACCACTAAAGTTATCGTCTAACGACATTCATAATGCTACGACCAAACTGAATGACTACACTGGCATTTCAGTTTATAATGCGTTTTATAATACAATAATTTATACATTTAGATGAAATCTATAGTATTCTATAAGACTCTCTTATTTCTTTTTTTAAATCTTCTAGAGTTGCTTGAAATGTCAATTCTTGCGCAATCCTGCTTCTTTAAAACGACTTCTCTTACCGAAGATTGGCGATCCAACTAGTTATGATAACTCGTGACACGGCGGTGCGAAATATTTCTGCCGATAACTTGCCATACCAACGCCTTAGATCTTTTAACCAGGAATTTTGACGTTTACCCACAGATCGTCTACTTTCGATCTTGCCCTCAATGATTAATCGGAGAATTTCATCCGCTCATAACGTGTCCAATATACTGCAGATTCCGCTTTTTTATAGTTCTAAGCAATTATTTGCTCCTTACCCTTCTACCCACGATATTCCGAATATTCGTCGATACAGGTACATTTCGAATATGCCGCGGTCCGACTATCCAGCGACGGACTGAGCGTCCAACTTTCCGCAGCATATAGAAGGACCGGAAATATGTAGTATCGTAACATACCGATACGAAGCTGTAAATTCAGGTCTCGATTTGTAAAAAGGCTTTTCAATGAGGTTAACATTTGCTTGGCCTGTTCAGTCCGGGAAACTATTTCTCTCTTGGAGTCGACCTTTTCAGTGACGAGCATATTCCACCGGGAAGTGGTCTGATTCTATCTCTCATATGTATATGTATATATATATAACGTGTCCAATATATATATATATATATATATATATATATATATATATATTGGTATAGTTGGTATTTGTCACCTTGCTTAAAAAACCGAATGCCTCTCACTGCAATGACTATCGCATAACCAGTGTGATGTCTCACGTAAAATACATGAAAACACGTACTAAAGGTGTCTATGTATTATACATACCCGTATATAAACCCAATGCGAAATACAGGTTGCCCATACACAATTCGGATTCAGGAACGGCGTTGGTACTCGAGAGACCATCTTCTGCACCGCCAGTTTCGACGCTTAACTTTAAAGTTTCCGCATGAATTTTATATGGTCCTACAGCTTTCCCGTTATTTTGAAGCTTAATCGCGCGCCCCGCCTTGTCCTTTGTGATTTTCTGGCTCTCCTCATGGATCTCATATTTTTGGGAGATTGTTCAGATCTAATGTCATTACATAAATTTGCTACATATGCCTTCCAACGTTTAAGTTTGTTGAAAATTAGGTGTTTTAATTATTTTTAAAACTGCATATTGACGTTTAGAAATTTCAAATTGACCAGATACGGGTAGATGCATTTCTGGTATTGATGACAAGCCTTTCTCACTGCCCTCTGCTTTTCACATAGCGCCATTGCATTAGCTTATGAAACTAACGTTTAACTACGTGACACCACCTGGCTAGTAAATCAATTTGAATATCGTTTTATTTGATTTTTCATACGTAAACTTACATTCCTATATTATTACATAACTGCAGTTTTAAGAACCAGCCAACGGTGAGATAATCTAATTAAGGCGGCTACTCATCCAAACAATTAGAAATATTGTAATTAGTCACTTAACTAATTAAAGTAATACTAACCACCACTAAATCACCTCTAGTATAAGCCGACACGTGCTTATTCGACATTGTTTTCGATGAGTGTTTGTGTGTTCCTATATGTTTTTAAATTTTTTTGTGTGTACAACCCTTGGCCTTGCACCTATCTCTCAGGGATCACATAACCAAGGTTCTGTTTGAAACACTTCTAAAAATTGTATTAGACCACTTCATTTTATGCGAGTGTATTTATAATTATAAACCACTATTCAAACTTGAACACACAGTAGCCAAGCTCGAACCTGTTGCGTGATTCGAAAGAGATTTTCACACAATGTCAAATCCCTTTTGATGTGTCAAAAGAAACCGATTCCTGAGCTATCGCATTACATCTAATGCCGTTCATAAGACGATAATAAAGTTGCGCGTTTATTTGTGGGTTGCCTGTATTTAATGTCAACTTGTGTGGTAATTAACGGCATTAGATGTTAATGTATCCCTAACATAACGACGATAATAAATTAGCGCGCGTAGTTTCTACAATGGCACGCGTGCCATAAGTTCGCCACCTCTGTGCGATTTTATGGCTTTACACTACAAATTAAACTACACGTGAATTTCTAGTTTAATTTGGTATTTTTGGTGCAGTAATTATTGAGATAATGGACATAAAATGTTAATGTTAATATGGTCTCAGCACAAAGTAAAATTTTTGAGTAATCAATAATAAATATTATTTAATAAATCGGTATTAAAATACTGAAGTACATTATATCAGTAATTATGAGTGGGTTTGATGTTTCTAGAAATCAATTGTACTCCTAAATTCTATTATATAGTTGTTATATGTTTTTAACGAATTTAATGCACCAAGTTACATTGTTTTGAACTTGAATATTGAATTTAGCATTGCTATTTTTTTGTTTATATTTTTAATGTATCTATATATGTATTATATTGTAGATGTTATGAAAGGAAACGTGACCGTGAACGCTTCTTTTTCCTAAGTAAGGGCAAATAGTTGAAATTTTGTGATGTGTAACCCAAATGAACTGATATCAAATATAAAAAAAGCATACACGTCAACAAATTCGAATTTTACTAGGTTTATAGTTTAGTTCTAATAATGTTAAGAAATATAACGGTAGAAAATAAAAATCATAAGAAAAAATTTAAGTTAATAAAAAATAATAAATTTATTATAAAATAATAAAAGTTAATACATCTTGGACTTTAAATCAATTAGAATTAATGTTATTTTAAAAAAAGTGTTCAATTTCTGACTACGATTTTATATTTAGTCAGAAATTGAACTTTCTAAATAACATAAATTGCGTCCTTGTCAAGTCCTTAGTAACGTTCTTCATAGCAGGTATACAATGTATTAGTATAAAGTCCTAAATCACTACTATATTAATATTTTTATTTTCATGAATATTTTAATCAAAGCTTTTAAAAGACTAAAATAACAAAATTCATGAATTAACAGTGTAAGTGGTTGTTTTTGAAATAAATTCATAACTCTTATAACAACAAGTACCATAAAAAGAAACAACGAAACTCACGAGGTAAAGCACAAAATTGGTTTTGCATGAGCTTTGTAAATTGAGTAGATTTTTAAGATGAGATATTGTAATTGCTTAAACAGAAATATATTTTATGAACGTGTTCTTCCTTTAAAGCAACACCACTTACATTGATCAGAAAACAGCAGAAGACAGGCGTATACGTAGGAGTGTATTTGGGGTGCTTAAACCCAAGCGGAAATGTGACCAAAATTGTATTTATTAATATTATAAAACCCTCTCCAAAAATTATTTTAGCGTATGCTCCTAGCAGAAGAGAGTTGTGATACAAAGGGCGATGAACGAAATATTAAAACTAACGGAAAAGTTTTTTGCTTAATACTTATAAATAGATATATCGGCTATATTTTACTGGCACATTTTTTCTTGTCCGAGTTCAAAACGCTGTATATTTTGCTATCAAGCGTTTTGCAATACACGGATATAAACCACAATATAACTTCTTACTTTATATAATATGTTACTGGAATAGGGACTTGTTTTATATTCCAATTTTTAAGTGCAATTACGTCAAAGGTAAAAGCAACCTAAGATGTAAAGTAATTATTACATTTTTTAGTTAATAAGATATAATATATGTTGTATTAAGTCTTATGTAGTATTTAATATTTTTTCTATGGAGAAATTATATTTTGTGGACTATGTCAAACATCTTTTTCACATTAAACTAAATGCTCTGCATTTTGTTATATATTTTTCTGGGTTTAAAGCGTTACGCATTACACATATATCTATTAAACATTATAAAACATTTTCAATCTAAGCGAGCGTAAAATGTTCCCCCAAGTCTTGTTACTATAATTTGGGAATTGGGAAATTCATCTGAACGATGCAATTCGTGAATGAATCATAGATATCTACACTTGGTCTCTTTCCTTGGATTAGAACAATTATTAATATTTTTTTCCGTGATCGACATATCATCTGAAACCTTGGGAATAGAAGTACATAATTACGCAGTACTTGTATAGTTATTAGATTCATCGAACTGTCGTGACAAATTATAATTGATATATCTATGGAAAACCTGATTAAGCTTTCGAACACTCCTCTATCCTACGCATTTCAGCAGTGATCCAAAATTTTTTGCGTACTAAGTTTTATTTTCCATTGTACTTTAGTTTTTTTTTTAACGCGATATCTTCATAATTTTTATGGACAGTGCGAAAATATCTTTCAATATCATCTTTCTTGGGTAAACCCATTTACACACTTATTTTCATCATAATACAAAATTAATACATTGTTTATGATTGTGATAAGTATTTATTTGTTTTACTCTTCTACTTGATTTATGCATTGTAATGTTGAATTAATTTTTTCATTTTTATAAAAATTTTGTTTTTTGTATTTTATCGATTCTCTTGAACAATTTAATATAGTTTGCTCTTACACATAAATTATGACAACTGTACACTATTGAATAATTTAGTAGAGTTTTTGGGTTCCTCTACTTCAAATGTCAGAAACTATTCATAGCTCTACTTGAACACGAGTGTCTCATCGCAGTAAAATATTTTGGGTCCATGACGTCATAATGAATATGCAACCAAAACTACTTAAAGGTCTTTGACTAGCGAGCTTTAAGTATGGTTACGAATCTAGAGATAGCGTTTTCATTTTTTCTTGTTTGTAAAGTTATTTATGTTATTTAATCTTTTACCTTACATGCCTAACCTAATGTTAGGATTAGGTTAGAGTTAGATTAGCTATATCGGGGTTAGGTTATGTCAGATAAGTTTATGTTTATTCCCGGTTAATTTATGTTAGCTCATTTTGTATTTACTAATTATCAGAAAAAATTTACCAGCAAAAGCAAGTTGATAGTCCATATAAAATTGCATGGATCCAAGTAGTCCTGGTTGGATATTCATTATGACGACGTGGATCCAAAATATTTTATTGCGATGAGACACTCACACTTGAACACCGTAACCATTAATATAAATTCCTTAGGTACTATGCACGGTCAACACGATGCAGATAAGCAAGTGCAAACTTCAGTCCAGTCACATCTTTCTCGGCTGCACGTACCTATTGTGGTGTAAAAAAATGACACCTGATGATGAGCATTATTTGTTACATTTTTTCTTGTTGCTTGTTGAAAAAAAAAGAGTTTTCATTCAATTTGGAGTAAAAATGGGTTGCTGAAAAGAAAAGTGCGCTCACATAAATTTTAAGAATGATTTGCTTGAAGATCCTAATTATTGGAGGAATTATATGAGAATGGATGAGACCATGGGCGCCCGTAGAAATTTTAAGGGGGGGGGGGGCAGAAAATGAAACAACATGTGCGCCCATGGCCTCACTAAAGTACTGACATACATATACTGTGACTACAGTGACACCGACAACTGAACGACAAGGCACTGTGATGCGAGAACTGCGTTTCGACGAGAACTGCGCAGCGAGTTTTTTTTTGCACCATATCTGTATGTGCTTGTAGTTGTACCTGTACAATTTATTGTTTATTAAAACATTTGAATTAAATCTATATAAGAATAAGTCAAAACGAGAATTTGGTAGTACACTTTCCTCTTTTAACTTCTCAGTCATTTTCTTATAAGCAAGTTTTCTTATTCCGGTCGAAATAATTTTTACTTTTTATTATCCATAAGGCCGGTAAGATTTTATAAAGTTCTATAAATTCGGTTATAGATTGTTTTGACTAGGACCGTGTATCAGACATTTTTACGTAAATTATGAATAAATAGTAGGAAAATATGCGACACTGGGCTCCACGAACACAGGCATTGACTCACTGCCTCATTTCTAAACAAGACTGTAGACACGGTTCGAACGCTTTCCATAAGACACTTCGTACCAATACTTCGTAAAGCATGCACATGTGAAAGCGCTTTAAATCTTCCGAAGCGAGATCTTCTCGCTTCATTCCTCATGCAACAGAAAGAAGAGACGGATGAAATATAGCTTTGGCGGGGATTCGGCGCTCATCTCTTGGTGATGGATTTCATTGAGACGAGCGGTATAGTAACATGTGATAAAAGAGATTATGTTTTACACTAAATGATATGCTACTGTTATGAGATCTTAAAGGAGTGGAATTTAATTGTTTCCGAAAATAAACTTCCGTTTACTAAGTGATATCTCTTCCTTAGAATGTATTGTCGCGTATATTGAGTATTGGAAAATATATACTGAATGGATTATATGAGATAAAGAGTATTTACGAGAGCGGCAAGAAGAGGTTGATTGGAAGCGAGATAGAAAGGATTTCAGGTGGCAGTTTGAATTAAGATTACAGTAATTTGAAGATGGTATCATTACATTAGATAAATATAGATTTTTATTATATAGATTTATTATTATTTAGGTGACTTAATTATAATTGTAAGTATCCTCCGCTCCCGGTAGAACCTCGCATACATCTAGGGTAGGGGTGCAACAATACACGACGCCTACCCCTACATTAGATGTATGCGGGGTTCTCTGAGGATCAGATGTTGAGGATACTTAAAACTATAATTAAGTCACCTATAAGAATAAATGTATAGTACCTTAATGTACACCATCCTGATGCCCCTAACCAAGACTCCAGGTATAATGTCGTCTTCATATTACTGTAATCTTAATTCAAACCTCCGCCTGAAACTCTTTCTATCTCGCTTTTAATCAACCGCCTATCACCGCTCGTATCTCTCACTCGACCCCCTTTAATGTCTTTCGAGCTGCGTACCTTCGTGATTACTTTAATCTCTTATAATCCATTCAGTATATATCTTCCAATATTCAACATACGTAACAGTGTATCAGTTAGAATATGGTACAGTACACGCAATACAGTGATTTGTCAGCTACGTGTATGGCGTTTAGAGACTCTGCTTAATGAAAAGTGACTAAATCGGGGAACACTGTATGTTGTCTTATTTTTGTATCATACGTTTTTTGACATTCTTTCATACACGATCTTTGACAATTGATATTTTCATTTTATATATTTTCGTTGATAAATTGTTTTCTAAAATTTCTTCCGGAATTGCAATGTAAATGGACATATTTGTTTGACAGTTTCTGTATTTTTTTAATTATTTATAAAATATGATGAAATTATATCAAAATTGCGTAAATGATGTTCAAATGACTAAACAATTTTTGAGGTGATTGTTAAGTATTCTCAATGAAATTCGTTTCCATCTTTTCAAGTTACTCATATTACTGTCAAAAAATTAATACGTGTTGTGAATAATTTCTATTTATGATACATGAGCCGTCATGTTGTTTTTAGAAGTGTTTAAATGACTTTATGCTTCTTAAAACTGATTCGTGATAGTAATCAAATTACTAAAACCGGCATATTTTGAAATGTTAACATGATCATATCGAATATAAATTTTGACATTATTCTTGTAAATATATTTGTGGGATTTAGCTTTATTGAATAAGATTTTTTGTTTTACGTAGTTAGAGAATGAAGTGAGCATGTCAAACTGCTTATTTCAAATTCGTCTCACGATCAGAAACATCATACAGATCTGAACAAAAATTTAGATCGAGTATAATTAAAACTTAATATTACTAACCATTGTAGAATGTGCGTTATTTACACATGATTTCATAAACCTATCTAATAAGCCGTTAAAGATATAAAATTTATTTTTAACCCTTATTAAAAGGTCCACCTACTTATATTAATAATTTTAATCTAATTTTCTTCCGTCATCCAGTTCTGATAGTGGAAAGGAAAGTAATGCTCTAAAATGCTTTTTTTAATTGACTAATTTTCAATAATAGGAAACTAATTTGGTCGGTGATAGGCATTAGTGGCGGAAATATACCGTCCTTAAATAATTATGGGAAGAAGGAAAAACATTGAGCTCTATGAAAGCAATAAATCTGAAGTGAAGCCGACTGCTCTGTATGCAACCCTCATTGTTGGTGGCACATCAGTCTCACTCTCACCAATATGATTAGATGTTGATGTTGTTTGTCATTTAATAAATTATATTTTTATTCATGAAAACCTTACAGCACAATTAGCTATAAATTACATTCAAATATAATACTCGTACCAACACAAACTAAATGCAAATATAAAATACTTAAACTGTGAAACTGAATATTAGTCCTTTTATCACTTAAAGTTTGATAATTATATGCCACACAGTACTGCACCATGTTCTTCAATTTATCTTATTTACTAAATACGAAAAACACAAAATTTTAAATCTCAACTATTTAAAACTATATTTTAAACTATAGTTGTTTTTTCATCTATTTATATATAAGAACCACCACATCATGTTTTCTATGTGACTCTTCTTCTTCTTCTTCTTCTTCTAATATTTGTTTACCGTCGGCGTTCTTTCGCCTTGGGCTGATCGTGGGCTATAAACGACGCAACTGATAGGAATTTATGAATTGACTATTCCTTTTCTTATGTCTACGTAACTTTACTCGAGTGTGGATAAGACACCCTATAAGGATCTACAGGCGACAATTAACATAGGCAGATGTTAGTTCTCACCACAGGTACACAGATACGATCTTCCCGATCTGGGGCCTCAACAGACCATTCGCGGACCCGAAAAGAGGCCTCACTAGTTAGTTATTATTTAAAGCGATAGAAATGAAGGGAAAATGCAAGATCATCTGCAACGTAGAAATATCTATCACCAAAAAATATTTGTAAAATTCTTAAAACCCTGCTTCTACTGAGAATTTACCTTTCAGCAAAAAGGACTACGACTTTTTAATTTTATGATCTCTTTATAAATTTTAGTCATATTTGCTTTATTCTACATTGGTTTTTACAACTTATTTTTACATTTTTTGTTTAAATATAATAAATAATCGCAATCCTGGCGCTTAGAAGGACCAATATTTGATTTATACAAAATGGAGCAGTGAATTTGCTTTTATGAAGAAATTACTCTAAATGTTTAATTTCTGTAACAAACAAAGGGCATCCAAAGAAAATAAGTCCCCCTCGCACCACAATCTCAGTTAGTGGAATTTGACAATTTTAACCGATATTTATGTTCGGGATACAGGATCTAAGGAAGGGCACAATTTGAAAAAATTTGCCCTTTTGGGTTGGATTTTCCCAGGAAACTTGCCATTTTTGCCATACAGTGTCCCTAAATTTATTAAAAAATAGATGTATGTACAAAAAGTTGCATAGTGGGTTCCTCATGATCAGTTTTCGCAAAATAATCGACCTTCTCGTTACCATAGATACCTTTATGACCAGGAATCCAACAGCGTTTGATAAAAAAACTGTTATCTTTCGCCTTAACAATTAATTCTCTAATTACTAGAATAATTTTGTACGACTTGCTATCAATAGCATTGTTTTCTATGCGTTGAAAAACATTCACGGAATCCGAAAAAATAACCGATAAAACAATTGCATAAGCTAGAATACATTTAATGGCCCCGAGAATCGCATAAGCTTCAGCATAGAAGATCGAGACATGAGCCGGAAGCAAGCCCTTTTTATTAATATTGAATCTGCATTGAAGATGCAATAAGCCACTGACAAAGGGTCCCGAGTGACCGAACCGTCAGTATAAAATTCCAAATGATTGTTCCAGGAACTTGTTAATGACACAGGAACTTGTTAATTTTGAGTTCCTCAAACACGTATTTTAATTCTCTTGATTACCCCAAGAGAATTCTAAATTCTAAAAATATTTATTTTCTTAATCTGAGAAAAAAATATATAACAAGAAAGTGTGTTACCTGTGGCTATACACCTAGTATATTCCAGGGAATCTGAAAAGGCTTCTAATAATGGCGGTACTGGTTTTCCAGCATATCTGGGTGTTGTAATAAAGAACTGTCGAATTTCCCTCATCGCACAGAAGTGGGACCAGGAAACGTAAGAAGAAACAGTGATATAGTGATTTTTTAATTAATAACTCGACTCTCCGAGGGAGGGGATAATACAACCCTCCACCTGCATAGCTGCAACTGGTGTAGATCTCATACAACCCAAAGCAATACGTAAAGATCTATACTGAATTTTATAAACTTTCTGAAGTAAGTCCTTAGAGCAATCCAAATATATAGGCTTCATATTCTATTACCGATCTGATAAAGAAAGGATAAAATAGTATTAAAATTTTTGGATCGGCCCGCACCAAACCATCGTTAAGGAACTAAAAACATTAATTCTTCTATTACATGATTAACATGAGTAGAAAATGTAAGTTTCGAATCGAACCACAGACCCAAGTATTTATATTTGTTTAGAGTTTGAATGCGGATCTTATCGTGAAGAATTACTATCTGATCCGCCGATCATTTGTTAGAAAAGGTAACTAATGCACAGTTTGTTGAAGCTAAGGGTAAACCAATAGATCGAAGCTCCACATCAAGAATATTAAAGGAATCCTGTAGATTACGTTGAACAACAATCGGATCTTTACCCGAACAAGAAATGAACATAAACATGTCATGTGCATATTGTATGAAGTTAGTATTTCTGTTTAGAGAAATTCTAATTGAAAATGTTAAAAGTATCGGGGAAAGGACTGAGCCTTGTGGAAGACCCAACCAGGAATATCTAAACTGAGAGAACCCTTTGATATAAATTATTTTTCCACTTATTAGTTTATAAATACAACGAACGAAGAGTTGAGGGACCCTCAAGCCGCTCAGTATATCACATAAAACGTACGGGTTAATGTTGTCATACGCTTCGTTAATATCCAAAAATAAACAAGCGCATATACCCTTGGAAACTAACGCCGATTTTGCATTGGAATATATAGAGGGTACACAGTCCAGCGTTTTTATCCTTTATACCTCAACTGAGTCACAAGAACATCTTGCTTCTCTACCTACCAATCCAGCCTCATTGTTAAGATATGTTCAAATAGTCTACGAATTATGGATAACAAAGCAACTGGCCTATAACTGCCCATCACCTCAGGCTCAGTGTCAGGTTTGAAAATTGGGATTATGTCAGTTTCCACCCAGGCGCTCGGCAGATCGTTTCATTTCAATGAAAGATTATAAAAATTCAGAAGAATTTTTATCGTGGAATAAAATAAAACATCTCTCCGTGGAATAGAGTCTTAAGTTCGACTAAGAACCGCCTGAAACTCATCCATAAGAATAGGAGATAAGAAGACATGACTATCCTGAAAAGAAGAAGAGAAATTACAGGCCTGATCTATATTTGGGCAAACTGCTGGAGCTAATGTATCCAAAAGGGCGGGCACAAGTGTTACAGGGAAACGAGCTACTTTCTTTTGAGGAAAAAACACTTTTATACCTCTTAAAAGATCTGTAAACATCCCCCAAGCTTGACTCTCTGTTTAGAGTTTCACAAAAACTAATAAATGATTTTTCTTTTTATCTCTAAAAGTTTTACGAGTAATAGCCCTGCAATGTTTAAGATGTAAATAAGATTCATTGGACGGGTTTCTGCTGTAAGCTTTATGTGCTCTATTTCTTATAGGCTCTACACTCATCATCCCACCATCTACAAGGGTGAAAATCCTTTCTAGATAAGATAATCGGTGTATTTACTCTCAAAGTGTTAACAATAGAGGCTACAAACGTTAATTAATCAGATGTTTGAGGGATATCACATTGATTCAAACGATCTCTGAAACCTTCCTAATATGTCTTTCTATAATCGAGTCTGGGGGTTGGAGGAGTCTGGGAGGAAGCGGCGAAGAAATGAGAGAATTGAATAACAATAGGGAAATGGTCACTTCCAAAACTATCTGAAAATATATTCCATTCATAGAGAAGGGCTAAGTTAGGGGAACACAGGCATATGTCCACAGCGCTAACATTCTGATTCGGAGCCACCAATCTAATAAGGATGACGCATATTGCAATCCCCAAGACGAAAGAACGACTTATTCCGTATAATATTAAACAAGTTTTCAGATATAAGAAACTCATTCGCGCGTAAATAATTAAAGAAGGTCACTGCAGCTATAGATTTGGATTTATTACCTACCGTTTGGACTCCCGTGACCTGTTTATTAACCAAAATTTTTCCTATTAATTCACTGTAAACCCTCCTTCTATCCGAATACGATGTATTAACTTCAAAGGGCCCTTTGTTGTGAGCATTATATTCCCTTGGGTAGTCTTTAAAAAAGTCAGGATATGTATTACGATCCGTTGACATACTATTTGGGGAAGACTAGATCCGCGCTATCTTACCGCGTACAACGAGGAGAGAAAAAAAATTGTATTATTTTGGGTAATTTAAACATTAGTAACGGAATTGACGTAGATTTTTTAATTAATTTTATAAACACGGAAAATATTTAGTACCTTCCTAGAACATTAGGACCGATTGGTATTATTTTCCCAGCTCGGCTTTAAGCCTATCAATTGACCTTTATGCCTTTCAGTTTGAATATAAGTAAATTATCTGTATAATTATGTATCTGAGATATTAAAAAGTAATATAAAATTTCTTATTATTTTGGTAGTAATCAGTGATATTGTGTTAAATAAGTATAAAGTTATGAAGTTTTATATGTTTCTCTGCATTATTTGCACAGTAATTGATTTAACAAAAGCAAATTTCGCTATTATAAATTTAGAAATACAATAGTGTTTATTAAAGTAATACTAGAAATATATGTGATGTCAAAACATAAATATGTATATACGTATAAACCAAATTTTAAAATATTTTTTATTTTACTGCTTTTACCATAATTCGTTTTCTAATTTCTCAAAATTTTTAAAAAATCATATATTTGTACTGTATTGTTACGATCTGTTACAATTTTCTTGGTTATTTTATCACACAACTTATATTGTTTAATGCATTATTTGAGTTACTTAAACATGAATTTTTGAAGAAATTGCAAAAAGGAATTTTTGTCTTTGTATAAGATTTATATTTGATTAATTGAAATATAGTAAATCGTAAATACATATATAATAAATCGTATTTAAGTAATGTTTTTTTATTATTATTTAAACATATGCATTTTAAAAAGTATTTAAACATGCAAACATCGTATGGATAGGAAACGTTCAGGTTGGACTTCTGGGCCTTATAAAATCGTTAAGCTAAATTATTAAAATAATTATATTTTGTTGATTGTTTTGATTGCGTGTTCCATTATATGTTTAATTTACACTAAACTCACCGTCGGAATCACCTTATTCACTTATTGTGACGCGTTTCGGCTTCTCCAAACCATTTTCAAACACTGACTGACTGTTTTGTACTTTGTTGGTTATCTTGTCATTTTTCTTCATTCGGTGTTGCCATGTTGTGTATATATGTTGATATTCTTCATTTGGTTTTCTTGTTACTTTATCTATTGTTTTCTTGTGTAATAATTTGAGGGGTCTTAGTAGGCTTTCGAATTTACAGTTTACTTGTACGTTTATTAGGTTTTAATTTTTCTTACTTTTATATATTTCTATGTGTGCTTTTATGTCCAGGTTCTTATTGCTTCTTTTTCATATAGTTAGGGTTTTTTTCGATTATTTCGTTTGGGTGATCGTTGTCGATTAAGTGATTGGTGTTCTGTGTATCTTGTTCTGTAGTTACGATTTTTTCCCGATGTATGCTTTTTTACAGGTGTTGCAACTTATTTTGTATAACCCGCTCTGTTTGAATTTGTTCGGCGTATTTGTATTATTGTCAAATAGTTTGTACAGGTTATTTGCGGTTCGGTGTCCTATTCTTATATTGTATGGTTTGAATATTTTGGTTAATTTGTAGGTATCTTTATCCGTGTAAGTGAATGTTATATATTTTTGGTTTTCAATGTTTTCATTCTTCTTTGGTGGTTTAGGTTTCATGGCATTAAAAAAATTTGTTATCTCTGTTTTGGGATATCCGTTTATTTGACCAACTTCTATTATATTCTGTTTTTCCTTTTCATGATTTTCTATTGTTATATACATTTTTTAATTTTTTCAAGACGAATAATATGTCATAAAGCTCAATTCTAAAACATTTTTACATAATATAACTCCATGCGCAAACAAAAACCCAACGTTTGATTTTATACCTAATAATTGCCCGTTATAACTAGAATAAAGCATCTTTCATTGCGTTATGAAATGAATATATGGCATACTTATAACTTTAGTTATGATTATAACTATAGAAGCATAGTTTTATACTGCTAGTTAGTTCGATGAACAAACTATGTTAGACTACAATTTCTAAAATTTTATTCAGACATTTGTTAGCAGTTATACTTTGTTTAATATGGAAATTGCAAAAACAATTAACTTTGTAAATAATTATTATGAAATATTAAAAACCGAATATTACTGTTACAACAACGTATATAACATTAAAAGAGACATAAAAACAAGCAGCACAGTACATGTAGTAAGTATTCAGAAATTATTATCTGCACATTCTGATGACCAGATCGCCTATGTTTTTCTACTAAACTATAAGATTGTAAAAATCGCTTTTTTCCGGTAAGGGATATTGGTGAGTTTATTTGAAGGATGCTTTAGGATTTATCACCCGTGTTTGCTATTTAAATAAAATAGTGGATTTGTCCAGCAAAATTCGAATGTAGTGCTATCTAATATTTGTGTTCGCTACTAAGTTCAAGGTTGGATTTAGCAGTTGTCATTAAAAATTGAAGTTTTGTAGCTGTGTTATGATTGAGTTCTGTTTGTTTATTGACAATTAGACGTCAGATAAATTTTTAAATGTTTATTGCAACATGTTTCTGCATAAAATATTAATTATTAATGGATTATACAAACTGGGAACATGCATTTACAGCTGTTTTTAACAGTCTGAATGGAATTATGAGCACAGAACAACTCGCTGTAGAAAACAAACTTTCGTATACCGCTTTGGAAAATGATAATTCGAAAGCAACCAAAACCAGCCCCAAACAACCCCGTTCACATCGAAGAAAAGACATTACCTCACCGAGACCCCACGAATGTGGAACATGCAATAAGCGTTTTATAAATACAGCACAGTTAGAACAACATCAACGTATCCATACTAATACAAGACCTTTTACATGTGATACTTGTGATAAATCTTTTATACAGCTATCTCATTTACATCAGCATATTCGTATACATACTGGGCAAAAGCCGTACGAGTGTAAAACTTGTTTCAAGAAATTTACACAACTATCAAATCTCAACCAACATTTACGGGTGCACACAGGAGAACGTCCATACAGTTGTCAAATGTGTAATAAGAATTTTGCCCAACAGAGCAGTTTAAACTCACATTATGAAAAACATGATGTAAAAACGAAAAAGAAGCGCAACTATAATGGTAATAGAACGAAGACTAAATCACAAGCCAAGCCAAAGGACGAAGTTGTAGAGTTACTGAATTTGTGACTCAAACAAATCGGAGTTCAATTCAATAATCAGTATTCAGGTCAGATAAGAATTATAACCTGTATGATGTAGAACTATAACAAAACTAAATATCAAATGTATTATTTTTCCTTAAATCTCCTTGGAACAGTTCTCGAATCAATGTAAATAGTTAAAGAACACAGGACAGGTTTTTAATTAGTTCTGATTTGGTAGATTAATAACATTTTTTCTCTTCTGCCATAATTTGATAGTTAAACTAAATGAAACGTCTCTCCGTAATCTGATATATATGTTTATTTAAATTATTGTGTATATTTCATATTTATAAATTTTTAACCGAAGTAGTAAATAAGAATGAATAAAACACTTTTTATATGCATTCATGTTTTTAAATGAGCACATTTTGCTAATAAATGTCAATTAATACTACAGAGTTACAATACGTCTTTCCAACTTTGACTCAGTCTTTCTAAATTTTAAATATAGTAAATGTGTATAATATTTAGCTGTGAAGATTTTTAAATAATTTAAAAGTACAATTTTATAAACTATGGACTAATTTTTTATAAAATTAATAAATAATCAAAGTTATTCATGAATGTCTATGTCTTTAATATCGGATGTAGAGACTCTTGAATCATTTTGATTAGGAAGTACTTTTAGAGCTTCATGAGTCCAAAACGTGGACCTTGTAAAATGCCTCATCGATTGTATGAAAGCGTGTGCAAAGTGAATAAGCCAGGTCTGCCTAAACCGATTATAATCAAGTTTGACGGACAGGTGTATGATTTTTTACACTAAAAATGGTCAATTGTTTGCACGTTGTAAGACACTCTTACAACCTGCATACAATTGAGTTGATTTAATTTGAATAACTTTATTAAAGTGCAACGTTACCGAATTTAAATTTAAAATGTATCAATTTCCTAACTTCTTTTTTATTTAAATAGTAAATAAAACTTTCAGTGGTTAGGGTAAAATGCTTTAATTTTCCTCTACAACAAGCCCACGTTTCGACCTGATGATGGAAACACTAACCATTGAAACGTAGGCCAATAGTAGGGGAAAATTAAAGCATTTTGATCTAGCTTCTCTGCATTTTGATGTAGCATTTAAGATAAGATATTCAAAAAAACTTTTTAGGAACGGTTTTTTTTCATAAATGCTTGACTCAGAACCACAATTTTTTGTTGATCTATGCACAGGTGAAAACTTACACTATTTTTTTTTAATTCTTACATAAAAAGATTTTTAATTTTCAAACGGCAGAGGTAAGAGGGATGGTGCTATAACAATGTTATTTATTGCAAAATGAGAACATTCAGTACAATAGTACTACATTAAGTAACAATTGTACTACATTAAGCAAATTTTTGAACAAAATTAGTTTCTTTTCACGAGGTCCATCAAAATAAAAAGAAATTAAAAACTAGTAATCTAGAAATATTGCTTTCTTGTTTTCATAAAATACATATTCGTCGTAGAATATATTTCAAATATTTACGAAAACTCTACGACAGGAAAACAAATTTTGATACACATCGTTTTATTGCTTTTATAAAATATTCGCCTATAACGTTACATTTTTGCATTGTGAATTAATTCTCTGATTATTTTTTCCTTTCTACTTCTAAAGGTTTTACTCAAAAACATGGTTATTTATACACATAGCATTTATTATTTTAGTGTTATGCCATTCTAAATATTCCGTCTTGCTAAGGACCGCAAAGTGTGAAAGACAAAAGCATGCGAAGCTCGCATTTGTTACAAAACGATAGATGTGCGTCTCAATGCGAATCGGATTGAACTCTTAATTAACCATTGAGCTTGCTCAATACAGAAAAGTATATGTGTGCTTCTAATGCTAATGGAATATTGTCCTATTGTTTGCTACGCACAGCAAAATTATATACAAAGGCACGAGAGGCTCACCTACGCCATACAAGGCATGTCTCTGCTAATCGACTATTATGCTAGGCAACTATTGAACTAATTGAGTGTTTTGCTGATTTAAAGAATTTGACTACATAGTTATACCAAATATTTATATAATATACCAAAGACTATACATAATTATACCAAAGATTTATATTTGGATATCCACAGGGCTTTGGGAGAGCTGGAACGACGTTCCGGCGTTTTTTGGCAAACGATTGAAGAACGTGCTGAATTGTATCGTTTTGGGCTATATTATCTCTTAAAACAAGTTATGGCTATGAGCACATCTTTCTTACTGATAGTATTTTTACAATAAAAGCTCCAGTCTAAAACATTATCATTAATCCCTTTTCAGCGCGCTTATAGAATGTTTTACTTAAACCAAATGAAAAATAAAATTTACTTCATTCTCATGAAGGTGATTTGTAAATTGAATAATATTATCGTCGATCTAAATCCGCCTTGAAGTGAAAAGTAATAACGTACCAATTCATTGTATAATAAAGAACGAAACTATTTTTTTCTTTAGACACATGATTATATTTGAAAGTACAGTATATGAAAGATGTGATGATGGACCTGTTCGGTTATAAAACATGGAGAATCTTCATACGGCCGAAGGATTTTCAATCAAAATCGCAGTCTGAATATTCAAATCTACTTAACCAATTGTGAACAATAAAAACATCTTTTATTGTTCACAATTGTTAAACTTTAAATTTTACAAATTTAATACCCACTGAATTCTATTTAAAATGATACCAGCATGATGTGTCTAACTATTCCATGGCTTTTGCGAGTTTCGAAGGCAGGAGAGGTTTCGAACACAGACTATGGAATCCGCTATTACACTTTAATGTCAACTAGATGAGCCGTAGAATAAATATAAATTTATTGGCGCGAGCCAATAGAAACTTTGACACACGGGAGAAAATACCCCTTTTTATAATTATGTTTAGACTTGTTTCTAAAAACGTTTTTTAAAAAATAAAAAAGTTTCTTTGGATATGTGGCTTCTTATTCAAGAAATTCACTAAGAATGATAAATATGCCTATTTTCCAGCAATTATACATTGTACTGTCTAATTTTTCACGAAATATTTTTGAAACAGAGATTGCATGTTCATATTCTACGAATCACTACTTGCGGATAAATATCAAAAGGTAATAAATTTAATAAAATAATACAATTAAATTATGCAGTTGGTTGCCTACATCAATCAATTAGACATCTTTAAAATTTCAGTTTACCTTCTTTGCCAAATCAATAAATTTTAAATATAATCACTGTTACATTGATGACGTGGTCTCTTGTAATTTTGTAGCTTCTAATCACATCTAATGCAAGACGCAAGGATAAATGTAGTCGGTACAAACGTTTTTTCTCATCTATTATTTAAGAAACATGTTATTTGTTTTAATTGCGAGTAGGAAATGGGAATCAAGGAACCATTTTTAAGCCCATGGGAAGCTTTTGTTTACGAGTCTATGTTGGCTGCATCTATAAACTACATGATAATAATGATATTTAATGTCGATATAGTTCCATTACATATCCTCAGTTATGAGGTCGCCTGTTCAGAGTGTTTGACATTTGTTGTAAGCCCCGTTTACATGACGCGAATGTTCGCTACAAATGAACTATATGTGATTTAACCTTATAGCGAAAAAAATATGTTTGGCTTTGCTTAACCCAAATACGTCATGGCAGCCATTTCTCAAATTGTTTGTTTAAGCTTATTTACTCATTGATGTATAATAATCATTTTTTAAAACAAAATGAAAGTTTACTAGCAAAAATATATTTACTTTTCGTTATCTTTCTTAAAATTACTTTTATTTGGATAAGTTTATTTGAAACGTAAAGTAAGAACGCAGAATAAAAGAAAAATTTGGGACCGAAAATAGTTTACTAAATGAAATGCGCTTATGGGATACAGAAATGTATTTTAATTATATATATGAGAATGAGTCCTTTGCAGTTGGAAATTTTAATTGTTGGCCCAAAAATAATTAAACATAATGTGACTGTGTACTAAACACAAATATTAGTCATTGAAACATTTCGAGAACATTTCGTATTCTGTGTAAACGTCGAGTTATCTATATTACATCATATTTTACCGAGGTGATAGTCTATTCCGATGCATATTCGGTGATAGGCCTTATAGGCGAAATTAGGCCGACTCTAAAGAAGAATCACACACGACAAGACAAGCATTTATATTTTACACCCAAACAACTTTTCACACCGCACCTGAAGCACATAAGAAGACTCGACATGCGCATTGTGATAATTAAATTGAGATTTAACTTTCTAACCTAAGTTACTAAAATAATTCAATTTTGTTCATTTTTCAAGTTTTTAATAAATTATATTGATTTATATAAACCAAGTGAATCAAAATTTAAGAATTCAATTATTTGAAACAAGTTTCAAATCGTCCATAAATTGATTTCGTTTCACAGTAATTCACTCTATAAAAACGTTTATTACTGAAATAATTTGGTTTCTGTAAAAGTTGAACACCTAAACTTTTGTCATATGGTCAGTATAACGATAGTTGAGATGTATTCACATAACAAAGCTGTCAATTGATAGTTAAGAATAAGTTAACAAGGAGATAAGATTGATTATGATTGTAAATATATCAAATATATAATTAGAATTAAATATAACAGGGATTTTGGTACACATAAAAACCAACCTAATCATAAACATAAAACACTTCAATTTTTTATATTTTTTGTAACTGACTATGCTTAGCCGCTTTTCAGCTATAATTTGTTTAAATTTTTGTAACACTATATTTTTATCGATATATAGTATATTATTATCTTGAGGTGAACAGGGTTATTCCAAACCAAACTTCAAAATGGCCATATTGAATCGAAGTTTTGACGTTTTACTATAATCTGTATGACATCATTACTTTTCAACAAGTTGAAGTTATTTCAATTATCAAATTGGGTTGAAACGATTATTTCAATGTTGAATAAGACGAGTGTGCATAATGTACGTTTGGAGTACATGATGTACGTTTGGAGTACATTATGTCATTTGATTCTATGCGTCACAACATTTAGTGGAATTTTGACAGCTATCGTCAGCATCATAATTTACGCTTTTTTGTGCATTTCGTAGCATATGAAATGTTTATGAAAAATTAGAAATGGCTTTATTATTGGGTTGATTATTAATTATTGATGAAATCGAGCGACAAGAAGTGGAGGAAAATGGTAGGGATGCTACTGAAAAGAGACGTACCAATGTACCATGTACAGTTCTACAAACATAAAGCCAAAAAAACTTGCTAAAGCACCAACCATCGAAATAAAATCTATATATAAAAAAGTTGAAAATGACGACATGAAATTTCGATGCAAAATAGGTCGAAACGAATTAGAATAAGCCTACATCTTTTTAACTGTTAATTACGATGATGAACCTCAAACTCTAAATAATTCGCCGCTGACTTGTGTTCTAAAAATAAAATTGAAAACATTTACTGTTGTTATGCTATTTATATTTTAATGATGTAACTCTACTAAAAAAATCAATATTAAATCAAAGTACGGCTTTTTGCACAGTGATTAATTTAACTCCACCATACAGCATTTAAAATCATACGTTAAGAAAGCTTATTATTAGTGATCATTAATAAAACGAAGAATCATTCATTAAATGAGGATTTTAAAAATAAATTCTAGCCTATTAGTATTACTATCTATTAACACATCGCGTAGTCTGGAGAGACCCTAAGAAAGCAATATTTCTTAAAAGAAATTTGGCAACACCAAATTTTCGACATGCACATACGCCATATTGGAATTGCGATATCTCTACTTATGCATTGGTGTGCGTGTGCTGCGGTTGTGTGGTAAAAACAACGAAAAGCGGAAAAACTCACCATCCAAAATTTTCCGGCTCTTTTTTGTGTATTTCTCTGATCAGTCGCGCTTAAAAAAGCTTTACGAGCACGCTACATATTTAATTTATTGTAAGAAAATGCATTTGTTTATGTTTCGGTTTGATAGATTTCCGATCCAATTTTTCGTAATCATGAATATGAACAACAGAAGAAGATAATCGATTTGTCAACGCGCTTGGTTGTTTTAGATTACAGACGATTTTCGTGTATGTGTTAGTGTAAAGCTAATTGACTCGGGAAAGATATTGGTTTTGTTGTTTCTATGCAAAACAACCCCTTACATGTGAGGTGTCATTGGAAACAGCTTTTAATGAGATAAAAGACCGTTTAATCAACTCCTGAATTTGTTTTGATTGTACAAGAGTAAGTAATTTTTAAATCTTCTCCGGGCATTCACTCTTATTTCGAGTAGCGACACACGTCATAAGATCTTCACATGGAACTTTGTTAATGACGTGTGTTGAAACTTGAGTTATTTTCTTTCCACCTTTTAATTGATAATTTTATGTACATATCGATGTAATTGCATGGTACATATAACTTAATATTTTAATGTCGTTTTTAACATGTTCTACTTTTTGGTCTACTGTATTTATAACCATTTGGACTTACGCTTATCACACATTTGGGTACATTTTATCACTTAATTATTCAAATATTGTCTAGCTATGATTTGATAATTAGTATACAGCATAATATATTTAATTTAACGACGTCTTTTATGTGTTTTCTCATGCGCAGGTAAACATTCTATATGGATAAAATGGAAGTTGATGAAACTGTCGTTGATTTAAGTGTTAGGTAAGATGTAGCAATTGTTGTTCAATAAATTAAGTTGTTTTTCTTGATATTTTAATCATGCAATTAATAACCGTGGATTTTGGAATGAAAGCAAAACTTGCTCGTATTTAGCTAATTTAATAATTTGTTGTCAATAACAACATATAAATTATTATGTTTGTTTAAAACGTATGATTGCTTTTTATAAAATTCATAGTTGATTTAATTGGAATGTATAATAATTTTATCGTAATAGTTATGGTTCATTTCCTTATGGGTAAATTGAAATATATTAGTTTTTATTTTTCTAGCTTTACATATCATAGAAGTTTTACATTTTCATTAACTTCATAAATTCTACAAAAATAACTTTGATCTTTTGATTAAAAAGTTCGTGGACATAATCGCCACTCCATCTTCATATATTGGAAGTCCTACGTTTTGTTATATCTGGCATAAAACAAAAGTTGAACCTTTTAGTTTCGACTGTCACCTTTTAAGTC
>WYDF02019528.1:0-13262 GCA_009867245.2 Adranes taylori | reverse complement strand
CTTCTTTGGTATAGTGGTTCAGCACGCCGGACCGGCAATTGGAAAGACTGGGTTCGATCCCCAGGTGAAGACAATTTTTTCATGTTAGAAAACTGTAATATATTAATTTCAACAATATTTAATAGTATGAGTAACGCTAAACTAACTATATATATATATATATATATATATATTTATTTATAGAAATTTGAGGTTTCCGCGAGCCTAATCTGATGAGTAGTTGTTTGTCTTCAGGGTTATATCTCGCGTGATAGGCATTTCAGTTTGCGAACGTTTCGTCGAGGCTTAGAGAAAGTCTGAAAACTTGTTGTGTGATGCGTTTAGCATACGACTTTGTTACTCTCGTTTCTGTGTTAGCGCTTGTCGCACCTGGTATGGTAACGAATGTTGTGTCTACACATGTCTTTCATGGTGGTCGTATACTGGGTAGTTGAGTGGAGTCGTACCGTAGATGCATGTTTGTTGTTAGTGAGATTAATTTGTTGTTTATTTTCACAGTATGTATGTAATACGACTGTAAGTTTCCAAGTGCTAGAAACGTTCTCGTTGTCATTTCGTTTATTCGTCGTTTTTCGTTTCCCATGGTTCTCTAGTAAATCTTTTGCTATAGTGGGTTTCCGAGGTTATTGTTTTAGCGTTTTAAAAAGCTATTCTGTGACCGGTTACGGAGTTATGTTGGGTAAGGGCGGAAGTGCTGAGTTTCTTATTGGAGTTGTTTGTGTGTTCAGCTAATCTGGCTGATATTTTTCTGTTTGTTTGACAAAACATCATCGAGCCTAAAGAAAAACGGCATCAAAACAGTATTCAACACACATCAGCAGCATATTATCCAAACCAAAAGACAAAACTCTACAAAAACATCAAGGAGTATACGAAGTACCCTACAATGAATGAGATTTGGTCTATGTCGGTCAAACAAACAAAAAAAAATATAAACAACGTCAATAAGAACCTCAGCACGTCCGCCCCTGCCCAACATAACTCCGCAACCGGTGATAGAATAGCTTTTGAAAACTCTAGAACAATAACCACTGAAACCCACTATAGCAAACAGATACTAGAGAAGCCATAGAAATCGGAAAACGACTGAACGCGATGAATAAACGAAATGAAAACAAGAATATTTCTAGCACTTGCAAACTTGTATTACATCCATACCGTGAAAACAAACAACAAATAAATCACATCAACAACAAACCAGACAAACATGCATCTACGGTACAATCACAATAAGCATCCAATTAACCACCCAGTATACGACCACCATCAATGATATGTCACAACATTCGTCACAGTACCGGGTGCTACAAGCGTTAACACAGAAAGGAGAATAAGAAGGTCTTATGCTAAATGCATTACAAAATGAGTTTACAGACTTTCTCTAAGCCTCAATAATGTCAGATGTGACTTGTTTGTTTTCAGGGTTATATCTCGCGTGATAGGCATTTGCCAATGTGTGATGCGTTAAGCATAGGACCCTGTTATTCTCTTTTCTGTGTTTCCGCGCTTTCCGCACCTGCTACGGTGACACATATTGTGTCGACACAGATCTTTGATGGTGGTTGAACACATTTCATTTATTCATCGTGTTCAGTCGTTTTTCGATTTTTATTGCTTCTCCTTTGCTATAATGGGTTTCTGTGGCTATTGTTGTTTGTAGTTATTGATGTTGTTTATTGTGGTTATTGACGTATTGACGTTGGTTATTGACGTGTATACTTCATACACTCCTTGGTTTTCTAGTGGAATTTCATCTTTTGGTTTGGATAATATGCTGCTGATTTTTGTAAGTGTGTTGAATATTGTTTTGATACCGTTTTCCTTTAGGATCGATGTTATTTTGTCGGTAGTTCCTTTTACATACGGAAGAGTTGCAATGGCAATTGGTTCAGATGGTGCTGGTTCGAGATGTTGTATTTTGCGTTTCACGTGTAGATTCTTGTTTATTTGGGTATTAGTATAGCCGATCTGGAGAAGTGCGCCTACGGTGCGACAAAAATGCATCTACGATACGACCACCATCAAAGATCTGTGTAGAAACAACATGCGCACCGTACCAGATGCGACAAGCACTAACACAGAAACTAGAATAACACGATCGTATGCTAAATGCATCACACAATAAGTTTTTACACTTTTGCTAAGACTCGACAATGCCAGATGTTATATATATATATATATATATATATATATATATATATGATGACGATGAGTACTTCTTTGCCTTCAGAGTTATACCTCGCGTGGTAGACACTTCAGTGCTAGGCACATTGTCGAGACTTAGAAAAAGTCTGATAGCTTATTGTGTGATGCGTGTAGCTTAAGACCTGCTTATTTTCCTTTCTATGTTGGTACTTATCGCGCCTGGTACGGTATGATTTATTGATGGTGGTCGTACACTGGGTGATTGAGTGGATGCTGATGGTGGCCGTACTATAGAGGCATTTTATAGAGGATAATAAAGGGCACATTTACCGAGATTTAATCCCACCCTTGAAACAATTTTTTACCAGTCAATGCATGGAAATACACACTACTTAATAAGTTAAGCCCCAGCTCTAAAATTCAAAGTTAGTTAAAGTTCCATACTTGTTTTCTACTCTGTACAAAGCAAGGACTCTCTCTACAAGGGTTCATTATAACATAAAGTGTCCAATTAAGAACTTTTTTTCTGGTCACCTTTATATTCCCAAATTAATGTAAATTACAGTTTACCATAGAGTAACTATTTCACGATTATTCAAAACTGTTATTCTAAATTATAACTTTAATAAATAATATTTTACATCTTACTATAAAACAGTTATGCAATATCCAATCATGTGCTAATTTCTGATGTCATAGTTACTTAGACTTAAGCTGGTTACTTATTTCAGACATTATATTTAATAGTCACTGCGACATAAACTAATTCCTTAATCCTTTGTAGCAATTTAAGTACATATTGAAAATAGTCGTCACTTAAGAAATGTACATATGCATATATATTATTACCGGTACGAAAGTAACAACTGTTTGCTATGACGATGTAACTAATAAACGTTTATTTGCTGCAGTAGAAGAGCCGGGACAACAGAGCCAACGGCCAAAAATAAACAAATTGTTATGACAAAATAACTAATTAATTTTTAATAACTAAAAATAGAGGCCACCTAGCTATTCGCTGTATACGATGGTTATCTATAAATTTAATTTTTTAATTCCTAACATTGGCAGAAAATATTTTGATGATAAGTGAATACTGAATTTCCATTCAGCTTCACTATATACAAGTATTACGTTAGTAATTTAGTTAGTCACCAAGTGTAAACCTAAGCACAAGTTGAAGACGTCATGTGAGGTGATGTGATTCAGGGTAAATTGGCTGTGGTGACGCAAGAAAACCTGCTAGAAGCGCAACACCGTAAATTGGTACGCAGTTTTTACTAATGTTTTGCCAGGTGGGTGCGAAATAATGTAATTAGCAATGATATTTGTGGACTTGAGAGTTCCGGAATCAAATTCTGATGATGCGTTTGAGAATGAAATGTTGGCCTATATGATTTTGTCAAAGAAGACTAAATTTTTAACAGTTTAAAGAAGTGCATGACTTGATAAAGAAAGATATTGACTCGGAAGGTTGTACTGCTTCAACCTTTCGAGTCAACTCTTTTAAGTAGCTAAAGACTTTACATTGTTATTTGCAATAAATCGGGTACATAATTTATTCTTAACACAAACAAGTTAATTTGTTGTAATAGAATAGAAAGTGTAAAAAAGTTATTCGTTGTCTTTGAACTCATTGATATAGCTAAGCAGCAAAATACCAGGTTGAGCAGAAACATTTTCTTCATGTTGAATATTATCAGCTGAGTTGGGCCGTGTACTGTCAGAATATGAATAAGGTGACGGGATGGATAATAAACTTGAGTAAGACTGATTTATTGCTGAGAATAGATGATGAGCTGAAGTGAACTGATTATTACCATACGAAGAATTGATACCCAGAAGTGAAGCCTCCATTTCGGTTACTAGTCTAAAAACTCTGTTCCTCACTATATGTTGTGCAGAAGATGATATGGCTTTTGTCGACTCACACATAGCCATAAAGAAGTGATAGAGATGGTCTTTAGACATTTTTTGAGATTGTAAATGATCCATCAATTTTGCTCTTCCTTCACTCCTTATCTTAGATCTTTCTTCTCGTTTTGCAATGTCCTGCTCGAATAAGGTTAGCACTTTATCTTTATTTCTTATTTTCTGTTTGAGAAGTTCTCGCATGCCGGATTTCGGTATGCGTTCCAGTTTCGTCATCATTCATTGCTATCTCAGGATTCGTGATTTCTTCCCCTTTATCCTGTTCAATGTCATCACCTCGCGTGTCCTGATGGTTATATAAGGCTGTAGAAATCCCATTTGTTTTTGATACTTCCACAGTTTTGTGGATTCAGCCAGGCCTCCACTTTCAAACATTTTGCTTGCCTACTCAAAGAATCTTAGCTTTTCCCACGCAGCTTTTGCTTCATTACCTACAAGAAAATGTCATGAATTTAGACTGATAAATTAATATACTTAATTTTAGTATAACTCATTAATATACTAAATAATTTAATTGTTTGTTTTTTAGGTATTGGGCCTCAGGAAATAGCTACGAAACTATGTCGTATAGCTGTAGAATGGGTGACCGGACGGTTTCTAACATAGTGAAAGAAGTATCAACAGCTTTACGGCAACTTCCACATTGTATTGGGACTGTTGATGAAATACACGTGGTGATTAAGAAACCTGTAAAGTCAGGGTCCTAATTTTTCAATTATAAAAAGACTTGCTTAGTTGTTTTAATGGCCGTTGTTGACTCGAAATACAAATTTATCATGATGTAGGATCAGAAGGAAGATTTAGCGATGGTAACATATTTTCCTCGAGTATTTTAGCAGCAAACACTGCTCGAAATGCATCAACAAATTTTTATACGAGAAACATTTTTACAATTTATTTCAACAGTATGGGTAGTTACCTTGGCAGAGAGAATGGGTTGCAAAAGGGAAATACTAATATATCAATTTTACCGACCATTTAAAAATTTGTTGTATGTCAAAAAAAATGGACCCAAGGCTCCTATCTAAATTAGTTTTGTACATTATGATAAGTCGAACATTTGTTACAAAAGCAACAAATAAAAAATCTTTCAACTTACTTTTCGCTAGTTTAATCTCATTTGCCACCTCTTCCCATATCTTCATCTTTAGTTTTGTACGCATCTAATCGGTATTACTCGTATTATATAGAATTTTTCTTACCCGCACAGATTCAAGTAACTTTCCTTCCATATTTATTTAAATTGTATCCAAACAAAAAAAAAACATAAAAGTGTAGCAGTTCTAAAACGTAGTGACAAATGCGGCTTGTCAACTGTGACACGCAGAGTCATGCAGGAACTGAGTCACGTCACTCCCCGGTTAATATACCCAGGTCCATTTGTTCGTTTGCTTCACAGAAATGTATGATGAGTTACCCTGCGATGGCTGCGTCTCAACTTGCGCCTAGGCTAAAGAGTTAGCAAAGAATAACGTAACAGTATTCCTAAACCACAGAACTTTGACAATCTGCAACACTATTTTAATCTACTAACACTAATTCAATAATAATAATAATAAAAATACTATGCTGAATGTCAGCTATTAAGTGCTGGGTACTAAAGCGTACCCGCATAGACGAATCACTCCAGGAATGAAAAAGATTTTATACCTCAATGACGTGCTGGCGAAAAAACATCACTTTTAACGTTATCGACTATCTAGCCCTTAAACTTTGAAATACCTTAGTGTCAGTGAGCAACAGCATAACATCTCCGAAAAATTTCAAACGTTTCTCCGGACACATAAGAGATATGAGTGAAATGATTTCCTAAGTTGTCTGCAGCTCTCGATGCAAGTTCTCTATTGAGGAAAGAGCTAAGTCGAACGCCGGCAACGTATTGAAATACTGCGACAAGATTTGATACGCCTATGATTTAAATAGTTTCGCTCAGACACAAGGCAATGCAATCATCTGTCTAAATTCTTGCCAAGATCGGAGGATGTCACCAATATTAACCATGTGTTAGAAGAGAATGTCCATCCAAAGTTACAGCTTGACCATAAAAAAACCTGAAGGGACAAATTAAAACAAAAAGACACTAGTTTTGTAGGTTGCAATGACCAAGCTTCTATTAAGCAAACATTGATCCATTGCGTGGATTATTGCAAGTCAAAAAGAAACTCTGTCTGTAAGAAAAATTCATTCATGACAACTAAAGCTTTCATCCAAATCCTTTCACGCTATTTCAGGAACAAAAGATAGTCAACTCAGGGCATTTACTTTCTGCACAAGACGTGCAAAAAGAAGTGCAATAATATACGATGTGCTTTTTGGCAACTCTAATTTACAAAATTCAAAAATTGTTGTTGCCCTGGATTAAACATTTTGCACGAAACGTTGTCTGTATTTCAAATTACAGCTCTCGGCGGTAGGGATAATTTATTCAAAACTTGAATGTAAAAAACCTGGAACGGAAAACAGGATAGCCCTTTTTTTCTAAAATATATCTGTCTGAAATATATTTTAATTCATTACCTAAACCTGGTATTCTTGAGGAATATTAAGAACAGGAGCAATGTATGATCAACGATAACATATGATGCGATTATATTAATGTACGTCGAATTAATACTATCTACTTTGATATACAGTATGATAATATGACAGGTATATTCATTCGAATATATAATTATCCATTATGACACTACAATTTTAGAGAGTCAATATCATGCCATAAAATTTAATAATCCTATATGATTTTCATAGAATTATTGTCATAACTTCATAATTTAAATAGCATAACCGAATGTGATTGCTTTTTTCCTGTTTTAATTGTTCCACGAAAATTGTTGTTCAAAAATATAATAACATTAAATAAAATTTAATATTTCGTTTCCTAATTTTAAAAAGACTAGATTTCGAATCGAAAAAATCTAGTGATATTTTTTGCACTGACTAAAATTAAATTGCTCAAAATCGGTTTAGTATCAGCTGTCTATCTTGAGTTTTTAATTTGTCTCTATTAAGATCCGTCCTGTTTTAAACAATGCGAATCTTGACATTTAAAGAGTATTTTGTTACGAAAAATTTAAAAGTATGATTGAAACCATTTTGAGAAAATAGTCCGAAAAAATTGTACAACAGCAAACATCTTGTATATCTAATAAGATCTGTTTAAATGATTTGTCTTCAACGATTCTAGTGATACCACTAATTACAAAGAAAACATAATGGATCCAATCTAAGTATGAAAACATATTAAGTGTAACTATTATGTACCCCGAACTACTCCAATGCATAGATGCATGTCCAGACTACTTAGTTGCGGAACAGTATCATGATGATGGGATGTCTATGTGACCCCAAACCAAGGTTGTAATGTCATCCGCACAAATATAGCGTTTCTCATCATTTGGAGATAGAGCTAATTTATTTATTTATTTTCTGATACTTGATACTGATTATGACGTGCCTTTAAACAGGGAACTTGTATAGGATAATGATCCCAAACCTGAAGCTCATTCTGTTTTACAATAACTTTACAACAAACAAATAAATGTTGATTAGCCGAACTAAATAGAAAACCTGCGGAGTGATGAGGAAAATCAGTAACCAGATGAGTGATGGCGATGGAGGAGTTGGAGAAAAGCCTTTCAATATGGATAGAGCACCAAACTGAAAAGCACTTGCCTCTCAAACATGTGGTCATTCAAAAAACGATGAAATTTTTACTTGAAGATATAATAACAAAATGTGAGGCAAATTCTGCAGAATAATTTTCAGTGACAGTCACGGATGCTCTCGTCTTTATCACATGGCTATAAATGGAGAAGCTGCTAAAACGAGGATGCCTGGGTTTAAAGCAGCAAAAGATAGACTGACCTTTTTATTAGTAGGAAATACCGCTAGAGACCTTAAACTGAAGTCCTTGTTAGTATACAGTGTCGTTAAGTAGGTCATTAAAAACATAAATAAAAATTCTCTTCTTGTTATATGGATTAAAAATGAGATGACTTGGGCGACCTTGTCAATATTTAAAGAGCGATTCTTTCATCACTTCATCCCCAGGTGAAATTCTACTGTTAGCAGAAAGAAACTCGTTTCGAGTTTCTCCTGATCATAGATAATGCGATAACTAATTTTAAACCATATTATACTCGCCATACGTACTCCAAAACCCATAAACCTATTGATGAAATTCCTGATATCACTTTACTGCACTTTCGGAAGGACTACATTTATAAGTGTGTACTGAACAATGGGGAAGATGTATAGAATGGGATGTAACAGGTGTAAAAATGAAGGCGTTTAGTGCGCCTAATTTGTTCATGACTATTATGGCTTTAATCAAGATTATGAAATGAAGGAAGTCCTTCTGAGCTGCGTCGAAATTAGTAGGCACCTTGATCTAAATCTGCAGGAAGAGGATTTCGAAAAAATGTTTGGCTCGATGCATTTCGAAAAGCAAAAGAGAATGGAAGAGAAAAAGGCTGCCCCGGTTAAAAATTTTGCTACACAATTAATGGCAGTAGCATATTCCAAGTTTGAGGACTGTACTTAATTTTAATATAAAATGTATTATTTGTTTTAGTATTTTTTTTATTGTTTATTCATCGTTAGAAAATACGACCACCGTTAGGAAATATGAGTTGTTCACACCAAACCTAAGTAACATTTTACAAAGAAATTTGATACGAAAAGTAGCTCGAAATGTAAGTCATTCGTAAAATGGGTAGTGTCTACTTTTTTTTATTTACCCAGAGGAAAGTCGCTGCCGTCTACCCCAGCTGGTCAGACTATAGTTACCATGAGATCCGTGCCTCGCGAGCGGTTCCCACTAAAACCTCTTCGAGGCCAGTGCACCTTCTGTCGAGACCCATTTGTGCACATTATCTCAATCAGAATGGCCAGATGTTTTTGTCCTACCTGTTTTACTAACCGTGCTTACCACTCCAATGACCCTGAACGTTCCTCTCTGTAAACACAAGCAACTTCTATCAGTCCAGAGCGTTGAGGTCTCTCTAGCAGTCCAGCCGTCCTGGCAGTTACCATACCGGCGCAGCATACGCGCAAACAGACTCCACAACATTGTGTACGAGTCTACACTTAGCAGTCCCAGCCCCACCTATGCGGAGCAAAAGTGTAGAGATGTAAGTGCTAACTCTCCTCGCTTTCTCAGTGTCATGCTTGAAATGGGCTCCTAATTTTTTAACTTATCGAACACTATTCCCAGATATTTGACCACTTAAAGACGGGAAGTGTCTACCTGCAAGATGTCCGCTGCAAAAGTTAATAAAATGTTAACGGAAAAAATTATGAGCATGTAAATACCAATGTACATACATATAGTGTACTCACGTACACAAACCACTTTGTTGAGTTAAAGGAACTCCAAAATGTGCTTATCAATCAAAATCACGAATGCGTTTTCTGCTACAGTGATGGTGTTGTTACAAATAAAGGTGAAGCCTGTCAGCAATCAAGGCTTCACATATTTTTCCCAACAGTGACGTCATCAGTTTCTTCCAGCAGTGACGAATATGGTTCTTCGTCACTGCTGATGAGGATAGTCCACCAGGCCATAATGCCAAAAAGGCGCAACAATTTCTCAGTGTCAATGTTCCTTAATTTTGTTCAAAGGAAATCTGGCCTCCTACTTCACCAGATGTTAATCCCCTAGACTATGATGCATGCAGCAAAAATCAGATGGAAACGTATGCATTTCCGTTGTAAGCTTCAGTATGTTAGCTAATAGAAGAAACAAAAATGGATTACAAATTTAAAAAAATTATTCAAGACTACGCAGTCCCCTTAGCTACCGGAAAAGTGCATAACTCCATCAAAATTCTCTGTTTCCTTAAAAGAATAGAATGGATACAAGAGCGTTAATCTATAAGATTCCATTGAAAAAATAGCTACAATTTTTTTTAAACTTACCATTAAAATTTTAAAAACTTCAATTATAATTAAAAAACTTCATTAAAATTTTAAAAACTTCAATTATAATTGGAATTTAAATAAAATATATTGTTATTGAAATAAACATAGATTTTAGCATAAAAATACGCAAAATTGAGACTTTCAAACAAAATTGACGCAATATTATAATGTTTCAATGTCACTAGAAATATTATTTCTCCTCCTCGTCCAGTAGATGGTTTTGGTAAAATTGACACTATATCTGAATTAAGAATAGAAGTTTCATTGGATATTTGCGGATAATAAAACATAGTTTTAGCATAGCAAAACTGCTTAACGGCTTTTCATACAAATTTAACGAACCCCATATTAGAGTCATCTAATTTTATGATTTGCCCAACAAAATGTTTTGTAGTTTTCTTGCCTGAAAATTTCCAAATTGCCCAATGTCCCACTTTTTTGTCATCAAATTCACTACTATATTCTCTAAGTTCATTATCTTCTAATTCTTCTCTCCCCAGAAGATCTAGCGCAGAAGATCATCATCTTCATCGGACATATGGACTGAAGAATCATCAGAAGAATCATCAGAGGGATGAATCATCAGTTGGTTTGTTTGTTTGTGGTTTTTCGTTTTTTAATTTGGTTTTTAACTACCAACGGTTCCTCCTTGACTTCTTTGCATGCCTTCAATTTTCTCATTGCTTCTTCTCAGGTTATTACATCAGAACCAATTTCGATTTTCTTTCTCTTTTTGATATTTTGGATTTTCGCTGATCAGCTATAGTTGTTAATAGCAACTTTTTAAATGACACTTTATTTTCAGAAGAAACTTTAGTGCTACTCAGTACATTATTTCCTCTTTCAGTAATTATTTCTAAATCATTTTTGTCACTTGTAGAAGGAAGTGGCTCTCATTAATGTGGTTGCTAACATTTAAAAGCTGAATTTTTCTCGCTTACTTGATTTTGAAATTCCAACCAATGTTTTAATAAAAGTGGATCATATGTGTCGTTACATATTATTTTATCATTAAAGGGATAAATTCCGCCTTTTTTGAAACCAGCTTCAATAATTTCCGTTGAGCAGTATTGCCATATCCTATCATTTTTGAAAAAATACTTTTTGGTAATTGTTCACCAATATGTTTCCTTTGCCATGTTACAAGCAACTTATCCCACTTTACCTTTAAAGATTTTAAAACGCACAAATCAACGGTTGCGGGAGATGGCTAGAATAAGGTGGTAATTTTAACATAGTTATGTTGTTTGCTCTTGCAATTACAATAAAATGAACTCCGACGTGGGTTATATGTCCATCTGATATAAGCAATACTGGTCTTTCAAGACCAATATTTTTTATAAAACTATTTAGAAAGTAATTTTCGAAAACTTTTGTTTCAATGCACCCATTTGTTGTTCCAAAAAATCCTTGGTCTACAAGCAAATAATACTGTCATATTTCCTTTTCCTAATGACGCAATTGTTCTAGTTGATGGACATCCTATTTTCCCCACGACTTTAGGTTTTAACGGCTCACGAAAAACTGGTTTCATCTAAATTAAAAATTAAATGTGTTTTTTCTTCTATACCAAGTTCAACCATTGTAGTTTTCAAAAGTTCAAAATATCTATGTATTATAAAAGGGTTGACACATTTCTTCCGAGCTAAATCCACGTTCTATGATCCACGTTTCACGCTCATCATGTGACGCCTCATAAAAAGTAGCAACCAATCTTTTGAAGGCTTGCCATTGATAAATGGCGTTTTAATATTATTAACCTTCACGAAGTCGCAGGCTAAATCTAATATTTCTTTACGTGAAAGACCATACCGATATTTTTCCAAATAGGTTAGTCCTGGCAAATGGGGCTTCGTCGTTTTTTGATGAATCATGTGCAAGACTTTTTACATGGTCAATAATCGTATTTAAAAGCATTGAATACTGATTACTAGCACCAGCCGGTGTCCATTTGCCACTTTGAACATCAGCTACAGCTGCTTCGAGAGATTATTTTGAAAATGTTGTTCCACTAGTTGTTTTTCGACGGTAATTTCGTGCTATTTGATAATAGGTATGGGATTAATCTAAAATTTAAATTTCAGGAATAAGAATTTTAGATACTTAAGTGCTTAATAATTTTTCATAAATAAGTAACTACCAAATTTTATTTTTCTTAAGTTGTCCGATTCTTTTACATAATTATTACCGGACTGAATAATTTTATAGGTAGTAACACGATTATATAATTAATTTTGGTAGGTAAGTAATGAATACTGCTAATTTTGGTAGGCTTGTAGCGTAGCGAGTAAGGACGTGGCCCTTTAAACGTTGCGTCCGATGCTACTAAAAGAAGATGCTGAAGATCCTTTATAAATAATAGGTGAAATGACGTCATACATCTTGTGCAAGTCGTTTTTTTAAGATATTTGTTGTGATAGCTGATATTACTTACCTACCAAAATTAATTATATACGCCTTGGTGGTTATAAAACCAGGCACTTTACATACGATTTGAACAAGTGTATAAGTATAGAAAACTATTTATTAGTATAATTGCAGTAAAAGCTCCTAACCCAAACTACGTTTATTGAATGGGAAAGTGCATGCTTCACTAGGCATTTAACCATTATTAAACTACGCACTTACCTCAAAGCGAATTTTTAGTATGAAAGTGCGTAATGTAAGTAAGTTA
This sequence comes from Adranes taylori, assembly GCA_009867245.2. NCBI lineage: Eukaryota > Metazoa > Arthropoda > Insecta > Coleoptera > Staphylinidae > Adranes > Adranes taylori. The sequence continues at coordinate 589 of WYDF02019528.1, read as the reverse complement.
ATTCCTCTAAATACTTAATTTTCATTAAAGTCAAATGATTGCTAAAGTAAGGATATAATAAATTTTACATACCGAAATCAGCCTATTATTTTAAGTAAAAAATATTAAAGCTAAGATTTATTTTTCTTCGTAACCTTAACACACACTTTAAAACGGCTCACTTAAAAATACTCGAAATATTTTTTCTGACAGTGAAGTTGCTTTTGATTAAATATAGAGAGAGGTGAGCAAATAGATTTGATCGATAATGTTTATAAAAACTTCAGCGGTATGGGTGGCTACGGTATAAATTCTGATAGCAACTGTTGACCTGCAACCAAATATGTTGAACGATAAACTAAAATTAATCCGCTTTTGCAAGAGTTGTGTGGGTTAGGATTATTAATTTTGATATGAGCGAATATAAGTTGGGATTTTGAAATTAAAGATCTTTATTTATAAAACTACATCTATTAACCCGGCAGTGGTGGCGCCTAGTCTCTCAGACCCGAGCGATGAAAGATGATGCGATGATCACCACAATTCCAAAAAAGGATAGAGATCCGGCAATCCCCAAAAACAGAAGGCCGATTAGTCTTATAAAAGGCCT
>WYDF02019517.1:3018-13262 GCA_009867245.2 Adranes taylori | reverse complement strand
ATCTAATCTTCGTGATATATCCTTATTGGAGATTAAAGATCTCTTTAAGACACCGTAAAAAATGCGATGACATCCAGCGTTAAAGAACTAATAATAAAAACATAACCTCAAATATCTCTGTTTACATTCAACATGGAGAAGATATACAAACAATGAGCACTCCTACTGCTACAAACAGACCATCAATGTGCAAGTGTCATATTGAAATCGGGAATGGAGTGCAGACATCATCTGTATGGCGATTATTTACCGACCCATATTTTACTCAGTAAGGCCCAAAGCATTCGCCATTTCGTGCATCATCTAACAAGAAACGCATCGGCATGATGGATGCGCCAGGTTCGAGTGTGCAAAAAATTATGTCTTTTTAATTCTTTTTAGTATTGAATTAGTGATAAAAATAAAATTAACAAGATTTTAAAAACTGATTTTTATTTCAATATTAAATATATACATTCAAAATACTAAAAGAGACAAGAAATGTATTGTAATATGCAGTCAATAAACTGAATAGTTTTTTATTGCGCTTATAATATAAGTGGCAAATATAAATATTGATAATGGTGCTTTTTATTCCAAAAATTATATAAACAAAAACGCGAAATTTACCAAATATTGTAATTTTAATTTAATGATAGATATTGAATAAAATAATAAATAGTAGGCAATGAATAGAAAAGGATAAACATCAAAAAATTTAAGACCTCCAAAAATTTTTTGGTTGGTTTTATTTTCTATACAGGTGTAGCTGTAATTTCAACTGAAATCTTCAAATGTTGCTTGCAGTCACATATAGATGGCGTTTATTTAACATTATTTACCACTTTTTCCATCCTGAAACAAATGAGATAATGAATTATTGCAACTATTAGTTTTAATATAACTATTTCATAATGATGATCTCAGCAATTGCTACATATTTGAAACTAGTAAATATTTTACTTTTAAATCATCTTGATAATTTAAATATGAATTTGTGTACGGTTCCGCCACCATGTGCTAAGAGTCAATGTTTTATTACATACATATGCTTAAGGAAGAAGCAAAAGTTGTGACCAAGTCACCTTAAATCTCGCAGCAACTAATTCAATAGTTGTTTTTGTAACAACCGATTAGCATAGAAACGCACAGGGTAAGATGTTTTTTACATGCTTTTGGATTTAATATTTTGTCGTTTCTATTCGATTATAGGAAACAGGACACATTAGCTTTATTTAAAAATGCAATTGCCATTATCATATGTAAATAGAAATATTCGGGTATAGGATACGTGTGGTCAGTTTAAGTTAGGTTAAGTTAAGAAAAACAGTAAAACTGTTTAGACTGCGATTATTCCTATGCACGAAAGATCCATTTATTAATCCATATGTTTAGAATGCGATTTTAATTGTATATAAAAGAACAGTTTAATAGAACACACGCCTACATTCGGACAAAAGCGTTTCAAAAGTTTAGAATGCGATTATAACTGTGCACGAGAAAGCTATTTAAGATTCTACATGCGCATTCATAACGGTGAAAAACCATATAATTGTTTAGAATGCGATTATACTTGTACACAAAAGAACACTGTGAATGTACATTTGCGCATACATACACGTGAAAAACCGTTCAAATGTTTAGAATGCGATTATTCATGTGCAAGAAAAAGCGACCCTGTCCTCTTTCTAGAAGAATATGAGTATATTATATTACTTTGAATGATAATTTTGTGAAATTTCTTGATTTGTTTTATTATTTGCGCTAAACTTATAATCTCTACAACTCTCATATTAAAAAAAATCATATATTCTGTAATTACATATATTAAATTTTGATTTTAGAAAAAACTGTTCTAAATAAAATTAAAAGAATTTTAGAATGACAATGTATCTAAAGATCTCCTGTTGAAATATATTCTAACGTTTTTAAAATTTTAAACATTGCAACATCGCGTTTTATTGAAGATGGACCAATAGGACTAATTCCATTATGATTCGCCATGTAAAGTACTATGTGTTAGCACAATTTCAGCCTTTTAGTTTAAAAACGATATTTTTGAGTAATTATCAAAATCACGGAATTGAAAATTTTAATGATTCCTATAACTTTCATATAATATCTGATATATACAAGATAAAACATATGAATTTGATATTTTATTTAATCCTTACCTCCGTGACCCATTCCCAAACCTAATCCCATACCCATTCCCATTCCCATTCCCATGCCCATATCCATACCATCATCATCATCCCATCCATCATCGCCAACCCATCCGCCCATTAATCCATGCCCATCGTAGTTGGTTTCGCCTGCTGGTCCAACAGCACCATGTCCATTAACAACGCCCGATGGACCAGCTGCACCAGCTCCGGTAACAACGCCCGCTGGACCAGCAGCACCACTACCGGTTACGACACCCGAAGGACCAACTCCGCCCCATTGACCCCAGCGACGATGGCCGAGACCGAGACCAAGGCCGAGACCCAAGCCATCGTGAATGCTGGGTTTTGCCGCCGCAAGGACAACCATACAAGCAAAGATTGCTAAGATCTGAAAAGAGAATATAATATACTCATTAATTAAGTCATCTTTGAGTCTTATGATTTATTCAAATTTTAGGACATGGAGCAAGGATTTTAATGTTTAAGATCTACTCCAAAGTCATGTAATCTTAATACTATTCACACAGGGATATCCGCGAATGTAGCCTAGACGCCTACAAGCGAAAGGACCTACGATGTGAAAGATAATGTAAGCAAAAACTTGAGTTTTAAATCTTGTGCCATTTTCGTTTGTCAGTTATTGAATCTCCCATATTTGGCAGTTTCCTAACCAATGCATTGAAAAGTTTACCACTTGCAAGTTGCTTGATCATTTTGACGTACATGAACGACTATCGCGACCTGGTATTGAAAATTTATTCAGAAAACTTGAGAGAATGTTTTCATTCGTAGATGAAAGAGACCATAAACGTCATTGCTTGCAGCTGTGAGTGTTAGTATTGCAGAAGAAGCAAATCCTGAGTAAATGAACACACCGTAGTACTTTGCAAAGAATTTTAACAAAAGATTTGCACCTTTATGCTTACAAGATCTAGTTGACTCTATAACCGCAACCTGTCGTCCATAAACAGCACCGAAACTTTACCAATTGGATCTTGGAACAACTGGAATGTGTTTGTTCCACAATAAAATCATCTTTAGTCACACGACTCTCTTCCACCTTAACCACTTCGTTAACAATTTGGATCTGGGGAGTTGAAAATCCAAATGCTATGCTAGAAGTTTTGATGCATCGTCAAAAAATGACAGTTTGGTGTGCCATATGGTTAGGATGGTTCATGAGAGGGAAGCCAAGATGGTGGGTCTGAAATTATACTCCTTCAAGACAAAGATTACGAAGATAAACACAAGAGATATAAGAACACAAAGTAAACAGTGAGGACATCGAAAATGTAGAAGAGTTCACGTTCCTTGGGAACAAAGTGGCCCATGATGGTAGCTGCAGATGTCAGAGCAAGAATCCGAAAGACAAATGGCCTTCATTCAGTTGTATCCACTCTGGAGGGCAAGAGAGATTTCCACAACTACCAAAACTGCGAATGTTCAGAACCAATATGAGAGCAATGCTATTATATGGTTGTGAGACTTGGAAGGTAATCACCAATAACTTGCAGGTCTTCCTGAATAGATGTATCTTCTGGCATTTGAAACCAATACTAGAGAGGAATCCATCTTCATTCAAATCAATGGCGGTGGATTGGTCATACCCTCCGTATAAACCAGGATGCTGTGGAGAGACATGTTTCGTCCTAGAATCCGCAGGGAACAAAGAAACGTAGAGAAGGACTGTAGATAAAGAGGCAAAGAAGGACACAGAAAGACTTTTGCAGAGCTGAAGGTCTTCTTTAGAAATTCTCCACGAAGTTTCTTACGAAGTTTCTCCAGAGTGCGCTGGAGAAACTTCGTCGAAGCTCTATGCTCTGGATTAGAGCGAAAGGAATTAATAGAATAATAGAATAGAAATAACCGCAATCAATAGAGAGCTATTGGTTGCGGCTATTCGGATATCCTTTGTTTACTTTGCCCTTTTCTTAACACCTCTTCCAAATCAAACATATACAGATTAAGCAAGTTGGGGAACATGTCTTGGGCAACACTTCTTGAGCCTTAAAAAGGTATATCCGTTGCTGATTACTCAATTTTCTGCTCGCAATAATGTGGAACACAGGAGATAAATTTGAAAGATTTCAACATAGTTAGGATCACAAAAGAGTGAAGTACCCAAAAAAGCGTAGGAAATTTTTCTCATAATTGAAGATGCCCAAAGTCTATAAACAAGGCCACTCTCTATTTGTTTTAAAAATCAAATTTTAATAGTTTAATCACTGGGCAATGAAATTGCCTACTACTGTAAAATGACCGTGTTTGGTTTATAGGTGAGGCCAAAATAGAGCAAAGGACATGAGGCGGAATATATGAGGGTGAGAATTCAAGTGATTCGTTTACAATTCAACTTGGGAAAGTATACCATGATATTCCAAGCCTAAAGAATGGTAATATTTCTAGTAGGATGTGGTTCTGGTTCTGGTGGTCCTAAAATCAGGTTCTGGTAAGGTTACATTCCACAGTATTCTTCGAGTACGTAAATAGCGCACCTTGTGGAACCTTAGTATCATATAATGAAGTAAAATATGAGACTCACTAGTACTAGTCTGATTATGGGAGTCTGATTACGAGAAATAATTGTCTGATAAAGCATCTTAACACAATCGTGGGATTATAAAAGCACCTACATGATGAAGAAAACTTCTATCACTATTAAGGTCCTTCCGATAGTGTTGTTGTGGCATCACTCTTATAGTCGTCAAACTTCCGTTGTGTCAGTGAAAAGCCTCTAGAGCTTTTTACGGACTCCAGAATTTTTTGGCCAAAATAAGTCCTGGTAAGAGAAAGTGGGACACAATAGATCTTGATGATCGCAGTTTTACGGGAAGTTCTTGCCCGTCAAATTCAGGAGAGAAGCCATACAACTGTTCAGAATGCGATTCAGGACTGCACGAAAGAGAACTATAATACAAGTGTTCAGTATGCGATTTCAGAACTGTACAAATGTGTACTTCAATAAATCACAAACTAGTACGTTCAGAAGAGAAGACAATTGTTCCTCATGTGATTTGAAGACCACATGGAAGACAAATCTTGTTAGTACACGATCGAATACATTCAGGAGAGAAGCCACACAAATGCTCAGAATGCGATTTTAGGAATGTACGAAAGAGTGTTGGAATAAATCACTCGAATTTATTCAAGAGAGCGACTACATTTGGTCGTCAACTCTTTTTGACGACCAAATGCTTATGCAATATTAAATGTATTCTGCTCACACTAGTGTCCACAGTTATCTCAATCTCAAGATAAGTCACATGACAATTTTAATTTTAATATAACATAACCTCAAAATGTTTGAAAACTTTGGGTGACCCACCTGTTTGAAGAAGCATCTTAAGACGATGTGGACTAATAGAAGCATCCACGTGCAGGAGATGTGGGGTGGGGGGGATAAATAAAACTCCTATCACTTTTGCGATCTTTCCCCATTGTGCTATTGTGACATCATTCCCATTGTGTCAGTGAGAAGCTTATAGAATTTTTTAAGGGAACCTTGGCCACAATAAGTCCTGGTGACACAAAGTGGACACAATGAATCTTGATGATCGCAGTTTTAAGGAGCCGTGGGGTTTTTTCCCACCACATTGTAAAATAATAATATAACCTATTTTAAACAAAAAGCATTAAGAAGAAAACAATTACTGAAGATGAATCCGTTTAAAACCGAAACGTAGATGTTATTTTTATATTAATAAGCAATCAATTAAAAAATCTTACGCGATTACATTACAAAGTAGGGAGGAAGGTCGGAGGATAGCAGGAGAAGGTAACAAATTTGGGTTGGATTAAAGTTGGTGAAAGATTATGGACTTCGAATGATAGTGAAGAGAAATTTGTAGCAAAAAACTTCAATAGTTAAAATAGAAAAAAGGACAACAGGGATGAATGAGGACAAGGTGGAAAATTGTAGGTATTTTAATTGATGATAAAAATGTTGAACAAAAACAGAAAATAGTTCGAAAGGAGAAGTATTTAATTTTGATAAAATAGAGGTTGGTAAAAACATGACTGGAAATGGACAGTTGGGAGGACATTTGGGAGGACTTTAAATAGAGGAATAATCACGAGTGTTAAAAAAGGGATTATGGAAATTAATACCAACTGGATGGGAATACGAGGGTGCATGTGGGAGACAACTGCGGATAGAAGGTAGGACGTGGAGTATTTTCAAAAGAAGAATAAGTGATGCTCTTGAGTGAGGTGCAATAGATATGTTGGAAATTGTGTTTGACTGAAAAGGTACATATTGGAATAGATGGTGAAGTTGTGGAGAGACGGTCCAAAGATAAGGTGTTAAATGCGGAAGCTAGGAAGTTTATAGATTGGTTAGAAGAGGGGATTTATTTGTGGGAAATGGATGTATAAATAGGGATTGGGTTTGGGAATTAACGCTTAAAGATTATGGAGGGGGTTTGGATGGGAAGCAGGAAATTATTAATATTTTTTAAATTTATTAATAATTAATAAACAGTATATTTATATATATATAAAATAATTGAAAAGAATATTTAATAATACAGAAAAGAATATTTACCATAGAATTCATTTTGGCACTAGATATTCAGTCTTTGATTGACTTCAGAAATGTGATTTGCTGAAAGGCCGTTTGACGTATTTATACTGATTTAGTTTAAAGGTAATTAGTTAGTTAATATAATGACATTGGAAAAGAAAATATATTAATTATTATATTATTCCGTATTATGATAATTTGTCTTATTGGTGAACAACAAGAAAACGAAATCCAGACATGTTACGTATGAAGTATTACGCAATATTTGATATTGTTGTAAGGTGTTTTCCAAGGGTAGACAACTTTTTCTCGCTGCATTTTATAATCAATTGCAATATGGTTTTTAAAGAGGACGTTTCCGGGTCACTGGGCACAGAGTTGAATCCAGAAAAAAAAAGCAATGGCAAGAAAAAATCTCATATATGGTATAGACGCGTGATATAGTGACCACTAGGGGTGTGACCGATGCTTTTCATTTCTGTTGTCAGTTGAGTGATAAAAGTGTTTTTCTATGGTTTCCTTGCAAGTTTCTTTGCACGTTTCTGCGTCTATGAGATAAACATGTTTATTGGCTATGTAATCTGTTTCATCCTCAGCCTGTCATCGTCCATTCCTCGACTTAGGCCTTTTCCATCTTTTTCCATGCCGATCAGTCGGATACTGTTTGTAACTACTTCTTTCCTGCAGCCTTCTTCTGAGTATCGTCCAGCTATCTCAGGTGCGGTCTTCCGTAGCTCCTTTTTATGGCCCTGGGTCTACATTGGACGATTCTGGTTTTCAGGCCGTAAGTTGCCACCGGTAGCACAGATGATTCGATTACTTTTATCTTTAAGTGAATGGGCATTGTTCTATCTCCGAGGATGTAACCAAGTCTCTCGAAAGCCGCCCACCTCCTAGTTACTTTTGCCATCTGGTTTTCTTTCTCCAGTTTGATGTTATGGCCGAGGTATACATAGTGGTCAACCACTTACAGGGTTTTTTGTTTAATCGTACGCTGGATTGTGCCTGAGCTCAAAATATTCATTTTCTGCAGTCCTACCTTTATTGAAGCATCCTTTAGTTGTTCGAGCATGTTCACTAGGTCTTCGTGGTTGCTTCTTATGTGGACTATATTTGTCGGAAAACCTTAGACGGCTCAGATATATGCCTTTTTCCCATGTGAGTGCTTTGAAAACGTCCTCAAGAGCCAACTTTAACAACTTTGGAGAGATACGAACAAACCCCTTTCTCGACTGAAATCCTCTCTGTGATTAGGTAATCTTCTATTTTGATTTGGAGTATAGGATTCTCATAGATGTGCAGAATGAGATTGGAGTATCGAGAGCTTTGTCCATTGTCGCTAATACTGCCCATGTTTTAATTGAATCAAAGATTTTTTGTTAGTTGACGAAAGCCAGGTTTAAAGGAATGTTATATTTCGTTGTCTTTTCGATCCGCATTTTCATGATCTGGAGATGATCCATCGTGTTAAAGCCTTTTTTGAATCTCATTTGATCAGCTGGTTGGTAGAAGTCAAATTTATTCGTCAAGTGATCTGTTTGAAGAAGCATCTTAAGACGATGCGGACTAATAGAAGCATCCACGTGCAGGAGATGTGGGGTGGGGGTGGGGGGGGATAAATAAAACTCCTATCACTTTTGCGATCTTTCCCAATAATACCAATAATTCACCAATAACCAATTCTGGTGAGCAGTTTGTATAAGATGGATAGCAAACTGATGGGCCGGTGGTCCTGTTAGGCATTTATTTATGAGGATTATTGCATGTTCCTGTGTTTGATCTCCCATTTGTAACATTTCGCCTCTTACTTCATCTACCCCTAGAGTCTGTTGGTTTTTCATTCATTTCAACGCAGCTTTGCTCGGTATCTCCGGTATCTGGTCGGTATATCCCGACATTTCGGATATTCCGCTTTATGTCCGTTATGTGGCCTGGCTTGGGGACTGATCTACTATATAGTTTTCGGTAGACGTTCTGAATTATGGCGCCGATAGTAGGTTCAACGCAGTGAGAAACTTCAATTTCTCCGATAAGTTCTAGCAAATGACCGTTCTACGTTGCAACAATGGTACGATTGTGACATAGACATGTCACAATCGTACCATTCCAAAAAAAAAACAGGTGACAATTTGTTTCAAAGTGCTTCGCGCGAATAACTTTTCTTGGATTTGGCTCATCTTGAAATACCCCACACAGCCTACTGTTGTTTATTTTTGGGCTTAAACGCGTAGATCTACGATTTGTCACCTATCACAATATCATAGACATGTTTAGAAGTATTTGTGAGCATTTCTATCGATCAATATTCACGAGCCTCTTTTTGAGCGATTGCCAAATTATGTGGGATCCAATGCTAACAAATATTTTTGACTATCAAATGCTAATGCAATATTGACTGTATTCTGATCGGACTAATGCCCAAGGATTCTTCAATCTCACGATAAATCACATGATGATCAAGACCTATCAGTTTGCATACAGCCAGACCAACAACCGAACCGATTCACGATATTCGTTGTTGAGCGAATTACGACTACGATTGAAATCGGTAAACCATCGATGAATACTGATCCCTAAAGCTCAGATTATATGCAAAAAATTAAGTCTTGAAAATACGTACTCATACGGAAGCTAAGCGATTTCACTATTCAGATTGTGACTAAAAATGTTGAACGAGATTTCATTTGTAAGCTCACAAACGTACATAACCCGGTGAAAACTATTTTTATGTTCAGATTGTGACCATGTTCCAGTTCCAGGCTGAAGAGGATGATAAATCCTAAAGCCTCCTTCAAACAAACTCTCCAATCTCCCAACAATATACAATCCCAACAGTGAGTGGAGTTTTAGTTAGGGTAAAAATCCCCCTGTTGGATGCACGGGTATCCTTCGCCTTTTGAAGGTTTCTCCACTTCCTACGTAAAACAAAAAAATAAATAAAAATAAAATCCATCAAGTATCTCATTACTAGAGGGCGTTATTACAGAATTGCTCATACTGAAGGGGAAGTGGCACGGAGAGGCTACCCAAACTACACCCGTAAGAGCTAATGCTATTTTAACAGACTTATTTTGAAAATTATAACGATATAATTATTTTCGAACAAATACGCTTATATTTCTCTGATTAATTACTAAATATTAAATTTATTCATTTTTTTCATAACATTTTATTGAAAACTTGAATAATTTTTTTATCGTGATCGCACAGCGGCGGGCAGACGTAAAATGGTCGGCGGATGCAATGGTACCCACGGGCCTAGGGTTGGGGACCCTACTTTAGATCGTCACATGTCACCTGGCAGCAGTAGGGTTGCCAAATCCAGAAATATGAGAAGCAACCCTCGTATATTATATTCACATATTTTCTTTACCGTTTTATTTTTAAAAGCGTCCTGTGTGTAGGTACATTAATTTGTCGCATTACTAAATATTAAAGTTATTTATTTTTTTCATAACATTTTATTGAAAACTTGAATATTTTTTTTATCGTGATCGACGGATGCAATGGTACCCACGGGCCTAGGGTTGGGGACCCTACTTTAGATCGTCACATGTCACCTGGCAGCAGTAGGG
>WYDF02019506.1:0-13263 GCA_009867245.2 Adranes taylori | reverse complement strand
CTCATCTGTTGACCGCGCTATGGCCAAGGTTTTTGCAGGTTTCCCTTGGCTGTAAAGCAAATGCTATAGCGTAATTTTCGTGCAAGCTATCAGCTTACCAACAATCTATAATTCACCAACCCATCACAAGCTCCAGGCTGAAGAGTATGATAAACCCTAAAGCCTCACACAATAAATTCACCAACCTCCTAAGTATAATATCCCAACAGGGAGTGGAGTGGGTAAGAATCCCACACTATTGGTTGCATCGGGCATCCTTTGTCTATGAAGATTCTCCACTTCCTGCGCAAAACAAAAAAAAACACGAAATTGTGCTTGTTAGTAGACTTGTTTTTAAATCGACTCGGCATCAAGTGATCTTGAAGTCAGTACCACCAAACATCAATTCGCAAATCTATAGGAGACGAAACCAAGTTAGTATATCATAATTTCAACAGATATAACAGCTACTGACGTTAGTTTACCACCAACCGCTAAGATTAGAACTCTCCAATTAAACGGCAAACGCAAAGATCTACAACTGAAGGCGAAAATGATAATGTTGGCCAAGAGGTGAAACGAAAATATCAGAAAACCTGTAATACATTGGAATTGAAATTTGAATTAAAAACTGGTATGTGGAAACTTGGTAAATGTCGTATTCTTATCGAAGACAAAGATATTAAAGTCGACGACAGTACATACCAGAAAACAAATGGTTTATTTGATTTGCTCTTCAAGTCTAAGCCATCGAATTATACTAATCATGATGAAAAGATGATTTTCCTACATTCGAAAGCATTGCCTCACAGTTTCGATACCCACAAAAATAAACAAGGTAATCGTTCTGCAAAATATGTGAATATTGTTAAACCACTATTCTACAAATATCAATCAATGGTTCAAAATTACTATTTTGGAAATGAATATAACATAAACGAAAATTCTGCTCCAAGCAACAAAAACTTTAACTCTAACGTATATGATACATAATCTGACGAAGACTCCGGCTACATTACTACTATAAGCGACAATGACAGAGAAGCACCAGACTCTACATCAGTAGCAGACCAAGATACTATAAAGTCATCCATTAGCAAACCGCTTCCTACTGATATAATTTGATCAACAGCTTTGATCACCAGCCAACGTCGACCAACACCTTATTTGTCTAAAGTCGGATGAGTAGTTATATTGATACAACTAATCGGAGTAAAATCACATTTAAAATAAAGATATTGTTTTATTGCCAATAAATGTTTATTTACTATTATCGAGTTTTTTTTTATAAATCTTTATTTATCTAAAAATCGGATGAGTAGTCACCTAGAAATGAACATATCTGATTAAAGTCACCTTTGGATCATCTACTTCTAGTCAAATAAAAATTTATTTGCCATACTACAGTAAATAAATTTTTATTCGTTTAAAATTGGATGAGTATTTATATGGATACAATTAATCTGATTAGAATCATCTTTCAAACATTCTATATGTATTATTTTATTTATTGGGAAAATAAAGATTTAATTAGTTAGATTAAGCAGGTCGTCTTCGAAAAATGTGTAACAAATTTGAGAGACAAATAAATCAGAAAAAATGTCGATGAACCGCGGGCGGATTGCCATTTCTGCTATAAGGTATTAAGCTTTATCAACACCCTTATTTTTCAGAACGTCATTGTATGTGTAACTGAATACACACTAACTCTGTATCTGAACCTATTACATCGAATTAATATTATTTTATTAAATCTTCTATATATGTTTAAAGTTTGTTGGTCGACATATGCAAGGAGTTTTGCGTTAATCTTGAATTAATTTCCAAACTAGATCCGATTTTGATGATTATCCCTACAAGATTATCCCAACAACTGAGTACTACCCTACTTATTGTAGAGAAATCAGTTTTTATGGTATTAGCATGTATTCAATGCAGCTAAGTGCACAATTGAAAACATGAAACGGACTATAGAGCCACGTCGTTGCTAACACCACTGGTTTCTCTTTGTGCATATACGAGAGCCGCATATTTCGAAAAATGAACAAATATGAGAGACTAACAAATTAGAAAAATGTCCATGAACCGCGGGCCATTTCTGCTATAGCAGAAATGACCAAACCAACCGCGGTAGGTGTTAAAAAACTTACAATAAATAAAATATACGCCGTGGATAAATTAGTAAAAAAGGACTCAAGATTCGGAAAACAGTTGCTAGCACATCTTATTCTCGCCGACATTAAGTCTGTCTATCTTCCAGAAAGGTGAATGTTTAAATATTTTATTTAAATACTTGTTTTATAGTTTTCAATACATGTATTATTTCAACTATTTGATAGAAAATGATACTTGTTACAAATATGGTGAGCTAGCAGATGAAATAATAAAAGAAATAAACAAAACGCCTGTGAAAACGAAGTCTCATTTTTCGTGGCGAAAACGTTTTGTCAAGCGGGCATATATTTCTGGATATCGAATTTGTAGATACATAGGAAGATCTTTGATGAAGAATCAATAGCAAATCAGCAAGTAATATTCATTAATTTTTTTGAATTATACAAGGCCATACTTATGCAATGCTCAAGAACAAAACATTTAACTGTCAATTTTTCCGTCAATTAACAATACTGAATTATTTTGAAAAATTTAAAAATTAAAATAAACTGGATATCCCTGAATCATTAATAAACGAAGTACCTGAAGAGCGAAAAATTAGAACTGAATTTTTTTATAAATATCTTGAAGATGAATTAAATCTCCTGGTACTTAGATATAATTTAGTTGTTGGTCCTCCATTATGGAGCTTTAAAAAATTTAGATATTTGGGGCCTCAGAATATAACATAAAATCTCTGTTCATATCTTTGGCCTTCTAGGGTTGGGTGTACTTGAAATCTTATTAAAAGAACTATTCATTTCCAGTTTAAAATATTGCATCAATTAGAAGCAAAATATGAAGAAATTATTACTGATGAAAACATTCGAATTCAAACTTATCAACAGAATCGGCTGTTGAGACCCACTCCTCTTGTGGTACTATGGAGCTCACGGAGCATTGTTTGTGCCTGTTCGAAACTGTCAGCAATGAGCACGATGTCGTCTGCAAACTTAAGATTATTTAAAAATTCTCCATCTACATTTATACCCTTCTCCTTCCAAACCATTGTTTTGCATGCGTACTCAAGCAGGGTTGTAATGATCACTTCATACTGAACAGCTATTAAGGATCGTTACATCATGGACTATGTTTTTGTTGTTCGTAAGGATGAAGTCTATTTCGTTTTTGGTCACCAAGTCTGGGCTGGCCAATGTCCATTTTCTTCGAGGGCTTTTTTTGAAAAAACTTCATCACAAAGAGACCATTTCGCATCAGAAAACCCAACAATATTTCACCGCTCTCTTTTCTTTGACCAAAACCATAGGGACCTACCGCTGGTTCAGTTTCATCCAGTTTACACCCCAACTTAGCATTGAAATCGCCTATGTAAGGTTATATCTTGTAGGCTCCTGTCTTATTGAGTTTTCTTAGTCCTCATAAAACACTTCTACTTCCTCGTCCGAATGAGTGGATGTAGGGGCATAGGTTTGAATTATTTTAACATTGGTCTTATTATTCAATTTCAATGTGCAGAGTACTATTTTTGTGTTAATCCCTTTGAGTTGTTGGATGGTTTTAGAGTATCTTTTATGTATGATAAATCCAACACCCAACAATTTTTCTTTGTTACCCATATAGAAAAGTTGATGACCTGATTTTAAAGTTAAATGTTCTTCTCCTTCCCGTCTGACTTCGCTGAGACCCACGATGTCCTATTTTACGTGCTTCAACTCCTCTTCCAACTCCAGTAACTTTTCCTCTGATGACAGTGTTCTTACATTGCACGTAGCGATATGAATTTGTCGCGGTCTCTGGTAGCCTGATCTAACCCAGAGATTCTCCGCACCCTCTGTTCGCTGTCTTTCTTGATCACTACCTTGACCAAGGTTCAGCTCACTGCCGGGGACTAAGGGCCGTGCCTTTGTTGTGCCAAACATGCTTGGATTTTAGCCATAGTCTACCGCGCTGGCCAGTTCGAGTTGGTAGAAGGTTTCTGTACGATGTAGGTGGGGAATAATTTAGGGAAGGCAGGAAAGGCATATGAGGACCTGACTCCTTCAGAGTAGGAAGAAAGGAAGTCAGTGGAAGGGACAGGCAGGGACACCAACCCCTCTAGCAGCCTGTCTTCTACCGGGATCGTAAAAAGGGATACTTGAATGTGCTACATAGTAATGAATTAATCTGATTAAAATCACATTTAAATCATCGGGTTTTAGTTAAATGGTGAGCTATTTATCATACTATTATTGGTTTTAGTTTAGCTCTATTGTAGATAAATCTCCGTTTGACTAAAATCGGATGAGTAGTCATATTGATACAGTTAATCTAGTTAAATCACTTTTAAATCATCTGGGATTAGTCAAATGGGGAGTTAATTAGCATACTATACTTGGTTTTTTTTATTTTTTTCCCTATATTTTAAATAAATCTTTACTTGACTAAATTCGGATGAGTAGTCATACTGATATAGTTAGAAGCAGTCTCCGATGCAGATGATATAATTAATCTAGTTAAATTATCATCTGGTTTTAGTTAACTGAGGACTTAATTGCATATAGTTAAGACGCTATTTAGTTTTAAATCGATCATGTCACTTGTGACAGTCATGTTGCAGAGAGAGAGAGGGGATACTAGTTCGGTGCATGGGGTACTATAAATATTCCCATTTCCTTACATCCATTGCTATTATAATCATGTTCCCTTCCCAACAACCACCATCACTCGTAGAATGTACAGCACTATAGACAAGAAATTACGCAGATCTCTGCTGTACCTACATGTAGATTGTTTGACTTTCCAACCGCCCCCATATTTAAACTGCTGGTTACTCACATTTAAAACATAAGCATTTAACGCAATTATACATAAACAATATCTAAATATGTATACAAGAAGCGCCCTCTCTTGTAGAATGTCAAACACCAAGCCAAGCAACGACAGGAAAATCAGTATGAAAGCGGTTGTACATTTTTACACAATTTCAAACCGACCTGTATACTCTAAAATCTTTATTTGACTATTAAGACTGCCAGAAGTTTCAACATCTATCACATGTATCATATACTTCTTTCAACATCTTCTCTATGTAGCATTTACTTATTTCAATCGCCATATTGGTTTTTAAAATGACAGCTGTCAAACGATTATATATATATATATATATATATATATATATATAACTGTATTCATTTATTTATTGGTGTTATTTCTTTACCCTAGTCAAAACGCCATTTAGCTTCAAATCGATCAAGTCACTTGGGTCAGACATGTTGCACCGAGAGGGGGAGGGTACTGATTAAATACTCACCTCTGTGGAAAGTTTTAAATCATCTGGTTTTAAAGCAAATGAGGACTGAATCGCATATAGTTAAAACACCATTTAGCTTCAAATCGATCATATTACTTGGGTCAGACATGTTGTACAGAGAGGTTGAACCTGTCGTACAGACTGGTTTGGTGTAGAAGGTACTCAGAATTTTCCATATAGCATCTACTTTATGTAGCATTTACTTATTTCAACTGCCATATTTCTGTTTCAAATAACATCTCTCAAAGTACGTGATAGCTGGAGGCGGAGCCTAGACGGTTTATGAACTGAACAAATTGCGTAAAAAGTACCCGCAAATTGACCCCGAAGCATTCGCCAATATTCTATCAAAAACAAGAGGAATGACGATTGCTGAATCGTTCAAAGCATTCACCAATATATGATTTTGATATGTAAAATATTATTACAGTATAAGAATATGGTTCATGCGCCGGTGCTCTAGTGAGGAGGAATTTGGTTTAGAACTGGCCAATTCCCTCTACTAGATTTAGGCCTGGACCACAAAGTGACCTAGAACTCATATTTGCAGAAAGTGCAACAAAACGCATTCGAAGCTTGAAAACGCTGTCCGGTAGAACATGTGGTCTACAATCAAAAGTGATATATTGGGCCTAAACAGCAATTGTAAGACTTATTATTATTGTGTATGGAACTCTGTTTTGGTGCCCTAAAGTAAGACAGAATAAGACACAGAACATACTACAGAAACTGCAAATAACGGCATGTCTTAGCATAACTGGGGCCATGTCTACCTGTTCCACTGCTGCATTAGAGACACTGACAGGATTGCTTCCCATTCACTTACTCATGAAAAGGGAGGCTTTAAATCAGGCCACAGCTATCGCTAGGACAACTAGAATGGGACAGGGCAACCTTACAGGATATTTAAAAATCCTCAAAGAGTCTGGGGCGGCACCATTGACCGACTGCAGGTGGGGTAACATGCCACTAAAGTTCAACTTTGAAGTACTATTTGTAATTGCCATACATATCAGGGATATATGGGAAAATGGACCTTCATATGGCAAAGGTGCATTGAAGTGGTATTCAGATGGTTCTAAATTGGAGAGTGGTAGAGCATAGGTTGGAGTGTATGGCTCTAAGTGTAGAACAGTTGATGCACACATGTTTATCCTACAGGTTGAAGTTATAGCCATTGATAACTGTGGTCTAGAAGTAATGCAAAAAGGCTTTGAAGGGACCAACATCAATATACAGACTGATAGTCAAGCAGTGCTTAAGGCATTACAAACTAAAACGTATGAGTCTAAACTACTGTGGGACTACCTAACACAGCTGAAAAAACTGGCAAAACATAACCATTTAATGCTATGGTGGGTACCAGCACATTCAGGGATTAAGAGCAATGAAATACCTGACAAGCAAACCAGGCAAGACAAGGGGCAAAAAGCAACCCCGACCCTCCTGTGGGTTAACGAAAAACACAGGAAGCAAACAACAGGGCAATGGTAATATGAAGCTAGCATCAAATACTGAAACAAAGTCCCAGGTCAGGAACATTCAAAGGCCTTTATATACCTGAGATTTGAGCTAAACACCAGAATATTCAGTCTGAACAAAAAGGAACTCTCCATATAAACAGAATAGATTACGGGGCATTGTTCTCTAAATTACCATGTATATAAAATTGGTAAGGTTGAGAATCTAACATATCGAATCTGCAATGATAAGGTAGAAACGGCAAAACACATATTGTGTGAATGTCCAGCAGCATCGAGCTGCAGACTTAGATATTTCGGAGATAAGACAGTAAAACAGCATCCTAGTGTTAAGGTTCATCAAAGAACTGAGATTGTTTTGAACGACATGAAGCGGCTTGCTATAAAAGATCTTTTAAGTCGAAGTGGGTAGGGTGATGATCCTGTCCCCTACAGTAATAATAACAATAATATGGAATTAGGATAAAACCACAAACATAGCAATAAGTAGATTCGAGCGCACAGAATCAGAAAATTGAAGATTGGGGCGCGGGTTGAATATGTTGCAAATGAAACAGAACTAGCGAGGAAAAACAATTACATCAAGCTAATGGAAATGCTGGAAACAGCTTATAGATGATGTCAACGTGCGCATATAGAAACTGTTGTATCGAATTGTGACAAGAACAGCAAAAATTCGGACGATGGAATTGTGTGCTCTTATGAATGGATAAATAAAAAGAAACATCTCAAACTACCTGCAGAAGTTACTAGCAAGCTAGTTGCAAGTTCGGATAATAACAAAGACAACTGGAATACATCGTTGTGTTTAGTAGTGGGATTCCACAGGGTTCAAACTAGATGCTGAAGTTGCGGAACTTGTTATATGATATCTGATAAAGATCCTCCTAAAACAATTCAAATTATACTGGTGAAGGTTTCGAAATTGCTCCTCAAAAATTTAGACCTCATCATTGCAGCCGCTGTATTCTCCTGGAAGACCCTACAAATATTGTTACAAAGAGCCTAATAAAATTAAAAAATATATATATTTTGGCGTACCTGGATACAAATTGGATACAAGGGAGCAACGCGTTACAACTGCTACAAAGGAGCAACTTTGTAACTGGATACAAAGGAGCAACGCGTTACAATTGCTCGTCGCACAAGCAGTACACTTGATTGCGGGTATTCCTTTCTTCTAACTATTTCCTAAGTTTGGTATTTGTGTCAGGACAGAAGAAAGGCTTCAGATTCTAGAAGACTGTAAAATATGTTCACGGACTAGGCGATTTATTCCACAAATCTAACGATGGTGTTACAAAAAGAAACATAGTTATCATCTGATTCAGGTACTGACCAATTAAGGCTTCATTGCACAATACCTTCATAGAATTAGAAAGTACTCCTCACCAATGGACGAGCACTGTGAAACAACTATTGGCGAAGCAAACCACCCTTTATTTGTATGCGTGCTGTGCATTAAGGACAAGACTTGAAATGGGAACTTCACCAAATCCAGAAAACTGAATCCCACACGTTTTGGCGAACGTAACAATGTGGAATATTAAGGGCATAGTAAAGGCAATTCTAATAAATAAGGAAGTGGTCTAGCATTATAGAGGAAAACGTGAAGCACTCTCTCAATTCCTTGGTAAAGCTACGAACGAAGTAGTTTACTGGGTACCGGGTCTTTCTAATATTGATGCGTTGGATTGATAAGTCAGCATGGGTAATGCGAGTTTACTCCTTTACGGAAGAGACATCGAGCCAGTTAGCTCCTATAAATACCTGGGTCATCAGATTAGAATAGGGAGTGACAACCAAACGACTGAATTGAAAAGAAGAATAAATCTAACTTGGGCTGCATTTGGAAAGATTTTCAGATCAATGTTACCCATGTGTCTGAAGAGGAAAGCATTTAACCAGTGCATTCTGCCCGTGTTGACTTACGGCGCAGAATCCCTAACACTCACAAGAATAACGGTGACTAAACTGCAAGTTGCTGAAAGGGCAATGGAACGAATAATGTTAGGGGTTTCCCTACGTGATAGAATACCCAATGCTATTATACGCAGAAGATCAGGAGTAACAGATGTTATCGAGAGAGTGACGACATTGAAATAGAATTGGGCAGGCCAAGTAGCAAGGGCAAAGGATGACCGATGGACGAAAAGGATTTTGGAATGGAGACCCTGAATACAAGCAAACAGAAACAGAGGACGACCTCCGATGAGATGGACAGATGACATAAAGAGGGTGACTACAAATTGGATCCAGGCGGCGCAAAACCGGATTCTGTGGAAGAGCATGCGAGAGACCTATGTTCAGCAGTGGACTTTGGAGGCTGTATGATGATGATGATTACTCATTTTAACTAACAATACTTACAAAAATAATTCACATGATAAATATATATAATTTAATTGACTATATAATTTTAGTGATTGATGATTGATAAATTGTATTTGATAACGAATATTTAAACTTCTAAGTTGGCTAGAGCCCGAGAACCAGGTTTCGTTACTTATAGACGAAACTGGAGCAACATTACCCTGGTAGTTTAGAATTTAACAAAGGAATAAACAGGTGCAATATATAACCTTCGTCAATTGCGTAACATTCAAATTTCTCGGCGATAACTTAAGCGAATCCTGCTGGTTCCCTAGTATTATCCAGTTCAAAGCGCAGCAAGAAGTCGGGAATACGTTTAATTTAGCTAAGTACAGACGGACGGAGTAAATCTGCCTTTTTTTCCCAAAGTCACTTGGCTCCAATAAAACCATTTTTGTACGAAATATTTTTATCCAAATCTTCATGAGTTAAATTTCGCGACTATTTTGTATGTAACAATTCTTACATCTAATTGCGTAATTATTTTATCCGTTTACCCTGAATATCCTATGTGCTTCTTAAACATTTGTATCTCTGTGTCCATCTTTATTTCGTTGTTATTCTCTATCATCGTAAGCACTAAATTATCTGCTATTAGAGTTTTGCCCACCCGAGTACAGCGTGCTTTTCTTTGCCCAGAGCAATTATCGCTGTTGAATAAGGTGTGTTCTGCGTTGTTGGTATTTGCAATTCGGGCTGCTCACCTTTTCTATTTTGCATAGCTAGGCAGCAAAGTAGCCGCTGGCTGCCAATGCCTGTGTTAGCTAGAACTCCTTCAGCTGTTGCGACCCATTTTTCTATGTTGGAGATTAAGTTTCTAGTCGAAACCCCTTTTGAGGCTGCCCACAGCCTCTGTTACGCCAGTGTGTTTTGTGATCTCCTATTCCATTTTGTACACTATGGTTCTCTCTCCGAATGGGAGATGCAGGAGAGGGTTTCCCGCGATGACCTGTAAAGTCTCGGTTGATCTGATATGCGCATGTCACAGCGATAAGTTCCAGCCTTTGAACTTTGTCTAGCATATTTCATACGCACTAGAGTGAGCAGGATGGCTTCTGCCCATACCTCGTTACGTAAATTAATTGACTTCGCTATTGTAGTCTGCTTTTGGGCCCTCGTATGTGGGCGCATGATTCTGCATAGTTTCTCTCTCTACTCTCTACCGAATTAGAAATATTATAAATATCATTTCGAATCTCACTTTGTATATCTCGAATGTCATATCTCAATAGCGAAAAAGATAAACTTACGCAAGTTGTCATAATGACGAACACGTTACAATTTTCCCCATGTCAATCCCACGTTCAGCTGCGTTTGATAGTGGAAGTAGAACAAAAAATTTACTTTTGTCAACTTACCTATATGTGACGAACGTATACGACCGTTTGTAACTCAAAGAATGAAACAGATATTAAAAGATGCTTTTGTTTCTACTATATTTAGATCATATGCCTGAGCCTTATGTTTTCCGATATACTTTTCTCCATTTATAGCAACCTATATTTTTGCACGAGTGAAATTCATATGCATTAATATTTTAATGTTGTATTAAAAAGTACCAGTTTTGGCTTACGACCATCATCAGGTGAAACTGCAACAATATTACAAGAATTTACTCAGTACAAGAAGTAAAAATAAAATATAAAATTATGGCATATCAGTGTTTGTTAGGTTATGTTTACATTTGTAATCTATTGCTTAATTTGTTAGTTTTTGTCGTTGTTGTGTTTGATTTTGTTGGTCTCTGATTTATTATGTGAAATTATTATTGTACGTACTGTAATTAAATTATTAAATGTGTCACGTTTTTTTGCACATTGTATTATTCGTAGTCATTTGAGTTTATGTTAGATGTCGTGTTTGTTGTTGTAATGAGTTTTTTTTTGCGTTTGCAGTTATCGATATCTTTTAGGTATTTAAATATTGGTGTATAAGGTACTCCTGTTTGCTCGTTTATACATATTTTTGTTTTGTCATTTTTTCTTTTTCTATTTCAAGAGCTTCTAATAATATGAGTTTGTGTCCTTTCTTTGCTTCGTGTAGTAGTTTTAATTTGTCCATTGTACTTGTACGATTCTGTTCGAATAGATGTAGTCCTCCTTTTGATGTGGTTTTGTTATTTATGTGTTCTCTAAATCTAGTCTTTATTCCTCGATCTATTTTACCTACATACTTTGCGTTCCAGTAATTACATTCAATAGCATAAACTCCACCTTTTTCGCATTGGTTTGTTAGATCTTTTGCGTTGCTTAAGTACGAGGATTGTTCGGTAAGTTTTTTTGCCAAAAAACATTTTAGTTTTCAATATAGTCTCCTGCTCGCTCAACACACTGAATCCAACGATACCAAATTAGCAATGCCTACATTGTACGATGAATTCAAGTCCTCTTGACAAATGAGGTCGTTTCGTTTTGATTTTGTCACTTAATTGTTGCAACAAATTGACATAATACTCGCCATTTATTGTTTTTCCCTTTTCTAAGTAGTCGACGAAAATAATTCCATGAGGATTCCAAAACACAGTTGCCAAAACCTTGCCTGCTGACAAAAACTGTTTTTGTCTTCTTTGGCGGCGGAGAACCTTTGTGTGTCCATTGTTTGGACTGTTCTTTGGTTTCGGGAATGTAATGATGGACCCAGGTTTCATCGACTTTTATGAAACGGCGTAAAATTTCCTTCGGATTGCGGTAAAAACGTGCCAAAAGGTCGCGAGAAACACTCAAACGATTCAGTTTTTGCTCCGGTGTGAGCAACCGCGGCACCCAGTTGCCAATATATTTGCAATGCGCCGAATATATTTTCATTTCCAATTCTTCGTTTAAAATTCTGTCCCACTATGACTGCTATCCCCCTATGATACCCACTATGTCTGCTATCATGCGAACTTTTACGCGACGGTCATCCAAGACCGTCGCCAAGACGATTGAGTTTTTCAATCATATCCGGGGCAGTAGCAGTTTTCGGACGTTCACTACGGGGTTCATCATATTTCTCGTTCGACCTATATATTGAAAAAAATTATCACAAATATAAGACGTACTGACAGATTTAAATACATAGGAAATGCTGCCACCTGTCAGTTTATGATGAAAACGAATCGTTGACATCATAAACCGGCAGATGGCAGCACTTGCGTCATTAAACGTGTTGTACATTTCAGCTGGCTGTCAATGTTGAGCAAACCGTTGGTACGTATCCTCCGCGATTAAATATGTTTGTGACGGCGGATATACGCTAAAAAGCAAACATACGGTGTTCGAAATGGCGTCAAGAGGCTGTGAAAAGTCTGCAATTCATTACGGGGTTCATCATATTTCTCCTTCGACCACGCTTAAATTCGGTAACCCAGTTTTTAACCATTGAAACCAACGAAGGAGCGGATTCCAATAATCTAGCTCTACTTTGATTTGGTTGGTGTTAAGCCTTTCAAATGAAAGTTATACTTTATCAGTGCTCTCAACTCAGTTTTTTCCATTGTTTACAAAATCACACAAGACGTTCATTTTGGCGAACTGTCAAAAACAGACTAATTGACAGATCGCTTTGTACTGTGATATTTAACCTATTAAAGGATGATTTTACAGAATGCTAAAGAAGATTCCTGAAAATTCGTGCCATTTCTGTGTTAGGCCACGTAGTTACCAAACAATCCTTAGCTTGTATGTTAGTATTTTGGTTTTTGCTTCGTATGCGCAAGCTATTCCGTACTTGTTCAATATTTTTTGTACTTCGTGGTTTACCGGGCCTTGATATGTGAATTTTAGTATTTTCTTTTTCTTTGGTTTTTGTGTTTAAATTTTGTAAGAGGAAAAAAGAAATAAATGCCCAAGTCATCCAACTACTAAAAAATGAAGCAAGAAGACGAGAAACAAATAGCAACAACAGAGAACACACAACTGAAAATAAAAGAAACATAAAAGAAAATAAAACACTCACAAGACTGAAACACAAAATAAACGAACAACAAGTGACAGTAGTCCAAGCAGACAAAAACGCAGGGCTTGTAATATTAGATAAAAAATTGAA